>OMKX01001227.1:0-12635 GCA_900302425.1 Brosme brosme
TATCAAGTGGTGTCCTATCCCTTTCCACCCTAGCTGCGGGTGTATAGCAGCACAGTGAGCCAGATTGACCCTTTTGACAAGATTTGACGATGAAGCTGTGTATTATTCGTTCCATTCACTATGACCAAATTATTGTAGCAGAAATATCTTCAAATGACCCGTCGTCGGACAGAATGTAAACAAACACAGCTGGCTGGCTGGCTGGATCCCCAGACGTAGAAGCAGCCATGCAGCGCCCGCGCTGTCACCGCAGTTCCAACCCAAATAAGCGCGCGGCGCGTAAAACGATCGTGAGATCTTCAAATGAACCGTGTCCTCCTCTGGGTTATAGACAATAAATAACCCGGGTTATATGCACATTACCCGACAAAACGGGTTTGTTTGCAAACAAACCGTCCTTTTCCTCTGGCTTATATGCAAATAACCCCGGTTATATGCACATTACCCGACAAAACGGGTTGTTTGCAAACAAACCGTCCTTTGATATCTTCAAATAACCCGTTTCCTCTGGGTTGTTTGCATACAACCCGAAAACGAGGGTTGTATGCATATAACCCGTTTTTTCATATAAACCGTAACATATATATATATATTATAATAACACACATAGAACAATGGCAGACACTGTCACATGCAAACAAAGATACAGAACCATGTCACAGATTAAAAAAAGACAAGGGGTCAGAGCCCACTCCCCAAACACTGATATACACAAATCATGCTTTAAGGTACAAGAAAGGACCCCAGTTCTGGGCCGTTCGCTGGACTTAATTCTGTGTTGTTCCTATGTTCAAGTATTACTTTTTGTCACCCACCTGAAAGGTTCCCTTGATTTCCAAACCACGGAGGTGTACTGCTATGCGGATGTGGACTGGCCACAGTTTGTTCAAGTAGCAACACAGACTTTGATGTCTCTTCCAACACAGCCAGAGATTTTGATCAGGTAACAAGATATTGCAGAGGAACAGGTAGTCTCACATGTTAGACTTTAGAGGAATTTCTATCTAAATCTGATCTGATCAAATCTGGGTGAATGGGGCGTTTCACCTTCTTTCGCATCATATTTGTTTTGAACAATCATGTTGCAGGAAGTGGTCAGCAGTAGTCAACTGTAAAAAGGTGTCTATAAAGGTTTCAAATCGACACCATGTAGCCCGGCCACTGTAACACACTGACTCAAATCCCCTTCTGAAAACTCATCCACTCGCGGAAACGCATTGTCTTCGGTAGATTATCTCCGTGACATAACAGGAAAAAATGTTCTATGCTGTCCCACCCCAGAAGTTCTGTAGCATAGTAGGACTGTTGGATCCCAGGTTTTGTTATGGGCTGGGCTGGCTGTCTGTCTTTAAAACCTATATACCCGCTTAAAACCATTAATTGATATAAGTTATTGTCATTGGATGAATACGGTTACACTTAAAGAGATGTTGCACTTAATGCTGATTCATATAATATAAACAGTAGTCGTGTGTATGCAATTATATTGTTTATTATAGTGTAAACAATATTTCTATCTACAATGCTACAATTTTCTTTTTATTGACCCCTGCTTTTTTTTCTAATTGGCACCGTTTCCTATCTGTGCACTCTGTAGCTACCTCAAGGGAACAGTGAATCTACTGGAACACATCTACGGTAGCATCTTGAGAGACCTGATGGCATTCCATATCCCACAACAAATACCTGAGGGTGATGCACTGTCTCACTACATGATCAACCTGATAAATAAGCTGCATGGCTTTGCATTAAATCTAGCAACCCTCGAGGACAGTGACATTTCCAACCCTGATCTAATGCTCCCCTACATCTATAATCTTCTCCAATCCACTGGTCTGACGCCACTGATGCCCCTGTTTGGGAGCAGTGCATCTATTAACGCCTCCACTGTTCTGGAAGTTGTCCTGAAGCTTGGAAGGCAAAACCAACACCTCTTCACCTTCAACGAAACCGACCCCTCACTGCCAGACCTGGAGCACTTTATCATGAACTTGCTGTCCATGGAGGGAAACCTCACCCTTCCACTGTCTCTCAGCATGGGACACACACTGCTCACATATTCTGGGTCCCTGCGCCCAGAAGACCTGGCCAGCCTCCAGCTGGCCATTCAACCTTACACCAACCAGACCTCAGCAGGCTTCACTGAGGCTGTGCTCTCCGCCATGGAGCTACTGAAAACACTGATGGATGCCCCTGGTGGCGACTCTACAAACATCATCATGGCCTATGTTCAACAGCTCCAGCAGTTGTTGGTTTCAGCACTCAGACTGCGTCAAATCAATCAAGTCTGGCTATCAAGCGGGGAACTTAGCACAGGTCAAGTCACCGACCTCCACCTGGTCACAGTAGACCTCCTCAAACTGCTGTCACCAGAGGGCCTACAAAGTCTATCTCAGGCCGGACCCAACGCCACCCAGCAGCTCATCATGCAGAAACTTCTAGCCTTCCTCCCAGTCGAGGTCCAGGTCCTTGCCACTGACCTTTTCCAGGAGGTCCAGCTGCTGGAAAGTCAGTTGTCATTCTGTACATCAACAGGACAGAACTGTGTTGCGAGCCTTTCTGAAATCATCAAATTCGTGCAGCAAGTCGCGACGATGGTGCAAGCAACGGAGGGGAACGTCACCATCCAGATAGCTCCGACAAATCCTTTCCTGCAAACTCCGTCGTCTCTGCACATGACCGCCACCCTCTTTTCACTTCTCCTGCCTCAGAGAGATGTGCGGTACATTCAATTGATCAACCAGACGCTCCATTTCATCACATTGCTCATGGACACACCACAGCCTACTGTAGCCCAGGCCCAGGACGCCCTAAGACAGTCCCACCTCACTCTGGCAGAGCTGGATGAGTGCGCTGCTCTGTTAGGAGCTGCCGACATCAACAGCCTGCTGGTAAACATCGTCGGCCTCATTGACGTCCAGCAGTGTTTCGCACCGCTGCCGGGCCCGGACGTCCACTGTGCCACGGGCCTGATCGGCAGAATCAGTGGCTTCCTCTCCGGTCTACCCGCGCTCCGCGACGAGTCCCTCATTTTTGCCCTCATTCCGGAACTCCTCAATAAGTCTATTGTTGACGCTGAACATGCAATCTACTACAACAATCCACATGTGTCGACCGTACTGATTCTGAACGAGACCCTGGCCAATGCCATGGTGGGCCTGCATCAGCTTAATCTCAGCTCTCCTGAGCTCATGCAAGAGATCAGAGTTCTACACAACCTGTTGGAACTTGCCTCCATATATCCTTACAGCATGCCTCCCTTCTCCAACTTCACCATGATTGAGGATATATATCAGACCCAACTGGAGATCTGCCAGTGGTACATGGGAAAGCTGGAGAATATCACCAGCAGCAGTGAATTGTCAAGCCATCTCCATCCTATTTACCGCACGGTGGAACTATCGGTTGCTACACAACTGGCGTCAGCTAACTTCTCTCAGTTTGTCAGTGATCAGGTGACCAATCTGATTAACAACCTTAAATACCCTATAGATGGGGCAGGGGTGAACAAAATCGGGCTGGTAATCATTAAGCTGGTAAGGGAGCAGATACAAACCATCTTGAATAATGTACAGCTTCAAAATGACTTTGAGCAGAGTCTTGGATATCAACCTATGTGCAACGCCACCACCCTGAATGCCTTATCACATCAAACTGGGCTCTATCTGGATCTCATAAGCAATTGGATGAGAAAGCCTAATGTCACCTTAACCTTCAACAGCATGTTAAACTGGGGAAACTCTAGCCTAAACCTATCCACCCCAGGGAAAGACATCCACCAACTGCTGCAGTCCGTCGCGCATTACCTCAACGAGGAGCAGCTGGCCTACTTCTCAGTCATCAGCAACATCACCCAGTTCATCAACAAGGCTCTGTCAGCGGCGGAGCAACCGGGCGGTCTCCAGAGCGACCGGTTCTCAGGCGCCATCTTGGCAGCGGTCAGACAGGTAATGCAAAGCCTGGACCCTGATAATGGTCCCCTGCAGCAAAACGTCCTGGCCCTCACAGCGGACTCACTCCAACTGATCGTCAACCCTGACATGAGCTACGCCTCGGCACGCAACTTCTCCTTGCAAATCCTGAGAAGGGCGGAGATGCTTGTCACGCTAACCCTGCCCTATGAGGTTGCTGATTACCTGAATCCTGGAATCCAGATTATCGTCACCTATTTTGAGACCATCTCTATGCCTGATGGACAAGACGTGTGGAATCAGATGTAAGTTGCATTTTTTCACTTTTGTTAAAGGGATATTCATAAAGATTCTCATGTTAAAAAGTGTCTGTTAATTCCCAATCTATTGCCATATACGGCAACACATTGGTGATTGAGCCTATGGCCCACTGATGAAAGCCCTTGCATTTGCAGTATTATGAATGTTACGAACTGGCTACACTGTTTGTATCTATGGGAAAAATGGCCGCTTATCGCACCAGGTGTCCATAAAGACAACAAAGCGGAAATCTTTAGGCTTGCCACTTTAAATGGGGGGAAATTAAAGTAATGGAATTGATTATTGGGTTTTGTTAGAATAGATGAATGATAGATGTACTAAATAATGTTAATGATTTGGAGCGCAAAGCAGGCAAAGGTTAAAACATGTTCATGATGCACGTCCATATGTTTTTCTGAAGCATTTTGAATGAGCTGAAGACCATCCAAAGACTCCTTTCCAAAAACAGCACGGCTGAGGCCTACGTGACCACTATCATTGACATCACTCATTCATTAATCGCGTACAACCAAGGTAAGTGTGCCTGTCACTGTCCTTTTGTGAAGATAGTTATGCACATAAGTCCCAATGCATGAAAGTTAAGTCAAACTGCCTATGTTAACAATTGCAAAGATGTTTACTCTTGAATTAACATTTATTTTATACTATGTTTTCAGGCAACATGAATCTCTGGGCCAGTTTTGGGAACTCATCATCGGAAGATTTGACCACAGTTATTAGTCAGGTAAAAATCCAACAAAGACATGTTACAAGTTGGAATATTCCATTTTCATTATTTAAGAACAAAATGCTGTGTAGGATACTATCTGAGTACTTCTGCTGTACTTCTGCTGTTTTGATTTGATTTGCAATAACTAGTTATAATAATACTAGTAAATAGTACTACAATAAGATACAACATAGACTGGCAAATTGTACTAATGGGACGACCCAACAGAATGGCTACTGCCTATTTTGTCCCACTTTTACTAAACATCGTAATTCTCTTGTCTTTCATCTAACTCAAATAGTATTTCTCCCCAGATTCAAATGCTCCTAAACAATGTGTGGCCCATGTTCACGGAACACCTGGGGTTACCCAGTAAGATTCCACCCATCATGGGCTTTGTTCATCTGGTCCCTGTTCTCG
The DNA here is from genome assembly GCA_900302425.1 of Brosme brosme. Lineage (NCBI taxonomy): Eukaryota > Metazoa > Chordata > Actinopteri > Gadiformes > Lotidae > Brosme > Brosme brosme. The sequence goes on from OMKX01001227.1 coordinate 5,362, forward strand.
AACAAATCATGACTGGTTCTGCAGACCAAGGCACCTGGCACAAGTGAGTTTGATCGCCCTGACAGAGGTGGGAAACATTATGAAAGTAAAAGTCGTGCCATATTTTGATTCAGCCCATGCATCGAGGTCATCTGATTATACTCTTTATTTTTTTTAAATAGTATAATCTTCACTGGCAACTACGCAATCCAAAACATGTGAATGTGACCCTGACAAAGTGACATCGATGTTTGAAACACTGACAGGACACGACTGCACCATTATGGCCAGCCGTTTTAGCTCTCCAGTGAATTCCTACGAGTACCAATCAACCGCTTATTCACAAGAATTGAATTCTTACCCGTAAGGAAACATTTCTGTCGAGTGACGCTAAGCCCATTAAAAGCTAAAACGGCTTGCGATTCACCAGAACATCATGTATATCTCTCTTTGAATGTGAGCGTGTAATACTGATCGATTGGCGCTTTGGACTATATCATTGAGTATTAAATGAAGGGCCTGTTGTTCAGTTTGCTCTGGAAGCCAACGTCGCTGCATTTTGTCACAGGCTGGAGATGATGCTGAACACGCTGCTGTCAATGCTCCAAGGGACTTCCATGTGGGAGGACGACGTGCCTGTTGTCTTGATGATAGAGACCATTTTACATACACAGGTTACAAACATGCAAGCTCAGAATGGTGAGTATCCTAAACAGCAGAGAGCCTACTAGGCTTTCCCTTGATACTTATCCATAGTTCTATTATAGTACTAACTACTATATACTGATATAAAGCATAGTAGTATATGTGTATTTAAACTGACTTTACTGACTTTGCTTAGCCAAAAAAACGATCAATTCGATATTCCCAGTCGTGTACCATGATGTAGGCTTTTGCCTATTTTACATTCTTATTGGTTTTTACCCTGACCATTACTCCCTGCATTATGAGAACAATTATATAAATATTGTTGTTCCAAATTGTGTACTTCACAAAGCGGGATTGCTTCATTAACGACTCATTATTTATGTTGTATGTTTCGCTTGTTCATCCCATGTAGAGTTGATACAGAGTCTTCACGGACCACTCGTCACACTGACCGCAGAACTCATTCAGTCCATAAACAGCAGCCATGTCAACTTGTCTATCATCCGGGAGCAACTCCAAGTCGCTATTCAGCATACGGCGATGGCTGCCGTACAGGTTAGACCGCTGTCATTTGATTTTGAGAGAAAGAACACAGCATAAAGATATTTTTGCTGGTTTTCAATTGTCACCCAAAGGAATGCAAAGCCTTTTGTGTTAATGTGTAAATGGATTCTTAATCTTGTGGCGTGACGCGGTGTCTGGTGGATTAATTCTGGAAATATTTTGTGACTTTCATAATGCCCTTTGACACCGTCTGTACATTCTGTACCCATGTCAGTTATATATGTACACGTATGGGAACGTGTTGTCATTTGAATGTCTGCAATCCAATGTGGTTCTTCATGTCAGAAAGGTTGAACTTGGTTATTTTAACTAATGTTCAAATATTGGCTCTTGAACATTATGTTGCTTTAGATATGTAATTGTTCAGATCTTTTTACTAGAACTAAAAACAGACTCTGTGATTGGAAATTTGTCCAAAACAGAAATTTTTTGACAGGTGCAATGGAACGCATTGTGGTCAGACTTTCAACATGGAACAGTCCCAAGTTCTCATGTCCATGGAATGCGCCATAATGTAAAACTATTCAACATAGAACATTGTTTCATGATTTCATCAGCTTTAGATAAATAGCTTGCTATGGTGACAGAATGGCATGCAGATGAGCCAATAACATACAGATTATGGGACTCACTGAGTATCACCAACTCAGACTATGTTTGTTGTTTAGTGGTTCAAACCTGTTTTTCGAACCATAACTGCAAAAAACTTGCCATTGTGGTGACTTGGGTGTGCCAGGTATGTAGAAGTACACTTACACGCAAGCTCGATAAGCTTTGTTTTTTAAGAGTGCAGATATTTTACACAGTTTACCAACATTTGAAAACGTGTAAGTATTTCAATAACAACTTGCTCAATGAAGCATGTTAGTGAGGGATTTTCTATCTGCGTTTTGGGACCATTTGGTGCGAGATGGACGGATGATGTGTTTGAAGGAAGTTGTGCCATTCACATCTCCCCATCACGTCCCCCTCATAACACTCTCTTTTGTCTGCATTTATGTCCCTGATATGCCAACCCAGCCAAACAGGTTTTGCTTTTTCTTTCCATTGACAAAGCCCTTCTACGAACAAAGTGAAGGATGATGTTCACCCTTTGTCTGTTGTAAACGTCGCTCTCTCACCCACTCCCTGCCTCACCTCCGCCCCCTCTCCCCTCCCTTCGTGTGTAGACGAATGGTACCTTGGAATGCGTCCAGGTTCTCATGCTGTGGGACCCAGTGAGGGTTGCGGCTGGGCTGGACGCGGACACCCTGCGGGCGTGGTGTCAACTGAGCCTGCAGCCGATCCTCCAGAGCTATGCTGAAGCGCAGACCCACTACGCCAACCTCAACATCAGCGTAAGTGCTGTGCTGCCCTCTGCTGAGGAAAATAGGGAACAGCGCTTGTTTTCAACTGAATAAAGGCGTATTGCTTTTAAAGGGCCCCTTTTTTATAATGTCATTAACCATTACAAGCCGTTTCAAAATCTTCCCTGCCCCCTGACTTAGTGACATCACAAGTGTCCAACTAGATGTTTGATGGATAGATAAGGCTATCAGTTGCTACAGTCCGCTGGGAGCGCTGGTAGATACATCTGTGTACACACATGCGCAGTGCAAGCCACTCTTGTACTTTCACATGTTGACCACTGGGTGGCAATGTTGCATCATCAAACAAGCCTTGTCTCGACCGATTCTACTTCTAATGATGCGCCTGTCTGAACAGAACGCCACGCCAGGGGCCGCCAATGTGACGGCTGCGAAGATAGCCGCGTCCATGTGTTCTTTGTACAACGCCTTCATCAACAGCAGCCTTGTGTCGGAGCAGCTCATCATCGCTTTATGCACGGAACTGTCCGATCTGCAGCCCCTGAGCACAGAGGCGCAGGCTCATTGGTTCCAGGGTTTCCAGGAAATGAACCTGCAACAGAGGTGACTATCCCAAAGTGATGAGCGGCAGAAGCCGCAAGCACCTTTCACAAGATGAAAGTGATAGAGTGTGCATTCAGTGTAAGAGTGTGGTCTTGTACAGGCCTTCACACATTGATGCATGCATACGCACACATGCAGGCATGCACACACACACACAGGCACACATGCACGCAAGCAGGCCCGCACACACACGGGCAAGCACGCACATGCAAACCCACACACACACACAAACAGAGGTACGCACTATCCACATGCGTTAGCAATGAGCCAATTTGAGTCTCATGAATTAACACGTAAGGATTAATGTGGTCACATTTGCATTCCGTGCTTGATTCATTCATTTTGACTCCTTGCCTGCGGAACAGCCAAGTCCACACATATAGCGCTTTAACCGTGATTCATTTAGGCCCCTCTTAAAATTGATTTCCCCGAGCGCTGTAATAATGAACTGGGCATAGTGATAAGGATCACATTCTGCATATCTCGGGGAATCAATCAAGTCTGACTGCATGAGTTATAGATCATTGATCACAGCGGAGTGGCTCTGGAGTCTATCATCTAGGCCAAATTGTGAAAGCTATGTGAATGCTGTCGAAGGACGGTGATGATAAACGATTATGACTTCTTGCTTGAACTGAGAAACGATCACTTTAAGGACATATTGTATTCAGGGTAAAGTTCAAATAAATCAGAACGGCTGTTATTGTGAAGTGAAAGTAGCCTCTGACGGGAAACAGTTTTTGGACAGTCATGTTGATTTTAAACATTGCTATTTCGCCTCGCTACACTTCGCTGTAGCCCTTATGTGAGGTCACATTAACCTGATGTTCAACGGCTTTCTTTCAGTTTGGATTCCCTCGAAATGCTCACGGATCAGCTGCTGACCGCGGCCCCCTTCCTCAGGACATACGTGGACGCCGCACGGTGGGCCACAGAGCACCTGCTCAGCAACATGCAGCCAACGCAAAACGGCAACATCTCTCCGGACATTTTCGTAGAAACCGTGTACACATTCATGCATTTGCTGAACCTCACCGAGCCCGTGTTACCCATGGTCTGGGGGAACTCCACAACACTCGACGGGCCCTCCGTCTATAACCTCATGAACGAAGTGGTGAAAGTGATCGTGCAGACAGAGGTGTTCGGCGACATGCCCGACCTTTACCGATGCATGGAGCGGTTTGTGGCTGCCAACGGCACGCGCCTGGTGGCGGAGGAGTTGGCGGAGCTGTTGGCGTGGGCGTCCGAGCCTCAGGGCTCCGGGATGGACGCGCTGCCCCGGCTCGTGTCCAGGATGCACGCGCTCTTCACGGCGTTCCTCGGCGTTCTCGACCAGATGGACGTGGAGCTCCCGGAGAACACGGGGCTCTTTGGAGACTTGTTGTGGAACCTCGTCCAGGCGGTGCAGGGCATGGCCCCCGTGGAAGACGACCACAGCTGGCCCCAATGGGGGCCGGTCACGCGGGGTCATCGGAACAACGGCACCATGTGGCTGGAAGACATCCCCGTCGCTAAATCCAGGCGCCGCCGCGAGGTCCCGACGGAGCCGATCAGGGAGCCCATGGTTAACTTCATCGATCTTTTCCTCGTCGACTACCCGGCCCTGTTCCAGGCCGTCTCCATCGCACCGAGCCCGACGGAGCTCCTGGAGACGGCTCACGTGTTCCTCGCCAATCCAGACCTGAACGTGGTGATGAAGGGTACAACCCAGGGCATGGCGTGGGACGACGACCCCTCCGACCAGGAGGAGGCCATTGACGCCGTGCTGGGTGTGCTCGCCTACCTCACAAACCCGGAGGTCTACACATCGTAAGTCAATCCTGGGCTGCAGTTGCCCCGCGAAAGGGACTTGGGAAACGAGTGCTTAAAGCGGCAGTCCATGGATTTAACACATTGAGGCTCCCGTTGGGTCGGTGGGAAATAGTTTTGGAATAATTGTGGGCAACTTTCCAATTCAATTTGTGTAATTAGATAATGACTCGGCGGGACGGTGTCTTGACAATTGTGTGTGTTTTTTTAACTCTAAACTCTAACCCCAACAGGAGCCTCAATCTTAATGTTTACCGTCCCTTTAAATGTGCTGTAGGTAAGATTTAAGAGCTGTAAATTGATAGAAATACCATAGCCATCCGTCAACTATTGTGAGTCAACTATTGTGAGTGAAATGCTGTGTGACAATATCTATTTTGGGTGACTGCGCCTGCATCTGTCTGAGACAATTTTGATTTTAGGCAAATTTCTGACTAATCTTCACATTGGTTATGGGAATCCTTCTTGGCTGTCAATCATAGTGCATGATTGCAACACTTCTCAATAGCGGAGAAACGTAGGGAGGGAGTAGAGAGGGCGGGGCATTTTTTAGAGTTTCTAAATCTGCTTTTGTCTCCTCTCTCTCTTTAAAACTCTCAAATCGTACTTACAACACCTTTAAAGTAAGAAAACTTGACAATGAAATTAAGACATTAGCATTTTCTGTAATCCAGGTAATATAATGACCCTTAGTGAACTGTAGGTATTCAGAGGTATGTCTGTAGATACTGGAAGTATCCAGAGGTAGAAACAGAGCAGCAGTCCAGCATGCTATAAAACCCTGGTCCTGAGAAACATGTGACGCATACCCCGGACCTCACGTCTCCCCTGACAAAACATACAAAACCCTGTGTTTAATCTCCACCAGGCCGTGGACCTCGATGGACCTGCTGAGCGACATGGCCTTCATGCTTCCAGAGGGCCTCCCCCTCTCCTGGCTCATAAAGAACATCACCATGAGCCTGGCCAGGGAATCTCCAGGTATCCCCGTTTCTCCTCATTGTACAACTCTTTTACATCTCTACTTCTGACTCGCTCGTCTGGCTCGCTCTCTGGGTTCGCTAGCCATGTGGAGATCCATACACCGTAAAACATGTCGCATACGCGTACATACACAAGCGTTTAAAAATATTAAACACTTGTGCTACCAGAACTCCATATATTTAATTTATTCTGTTTAATTTTACATTTTACATTCCGTATTCAAAGGGAACACTTAAGAGTTGCAAGTGTGTCCCCTCTGGCTGTATCTAAGGTGAACAAACAACTGCGATACCTTTCTTAATCTACCCTTTTGCTATAGTTAGCTTAACCTCTGACTTGCCACATGTTGTATGAGCAGCATGTACGAATAAACAGAGAAAACTGTCTTGCCCCGGCTTCCATAATTACGTTTAATTATGATTTTACCTTCATTTCGGGGACACTTCTGGATAAGAACATGCAAAATATAATCTTTTTAAATGCATGTCTTTAAAGGTGCACTCTGTATGACACTCTGGTGTTGTGCCTCGAGCAGTTTACAGGCTGACTAAAAGTTACTGCAGTCATTCGCTAAATTTGCCTTCTGTGCAAGCGTAGCAGCCGTACCCTTGAGTCGAAAAATATGTACAGTTTGTTAACCAACATCGCCACTTATATTTCCTCCAAAGGTCAGGATAAACAGAGAGATTGCATTTTGGCTGTTTATTAGTTGAATTATTCATCAATTCGCGCCGACAAACAAGACTCTTGTGGTTGAGGAAAATTGTACAGACTGCCCATTTATAAATTATGTAAATATCCCAATAACAGTATGCGACACCTCAAAAAACATACATTTTTTGGCAACGCTTTCTTGCACAAGGGTTCAGTGACTTAGTTGCTAGGTGTGTGTGATCTCTAGACGTGGTCTCTGGACGTCATTACGGCCTCGCGTCCTTGTGTCAGAACTTGTTTCAGAACTTTCAGAACTATTTTCCCCAGACCTTAGGGTGGCAAACCATGGCAACAAGCCACCAAGTGTTCACATGACTATTTAGTTTGTGATTCAGTTTGGTGATATGGCTGATGAGGCTTCGCATCTTGTTAGCTGGAATGCCAAAAGGGCTCTCGACCGCCCTGCCCCGTTCCTCCATCAGCACGGCCACTCTGCTCTGTTTTAACCTAATTAACAAAGTGGGATTCGATCACATACTCCGCGACGTCTCTCATCAACACCCCCCCCCGTACTTCACTTGGATGGCTGTGGCTGCGTGCTTTAATTGGCTGCTGGACCCACACACACGCACGTACGTGCGCGCACACACACACACACACACACACACACACACACACACACACACACACACACACACACACACGCACACACACTATGCCAACTCA
>OMKX01001229.1:0-10660 GCA_900302425.1 Brosme brosme
CGCGGCAACACTCTACCAGGCGCCTACCTTCTGGAAGTCCACCACCTCTCCATGAGAGGAACCCCTGTCCAATCTGTCAGACGTTTCCCCTGCTGCTGTAAGTGCCAGAGCGTGCTCTTTCCCTGAAAGAAGAGGGAGCGAGAAAATGTGTGGTTTAATGACCCAAGACAGCTTTAGGCCTTTCCTACCTCACTCATCCGCTCTCTCGCAGAATGCATAAAAAAAAGATTAAATGTGAACAAAATAGGGTGTCACTCGCGAGACGCGGAACACTCACTTAAATGCGCGTATTTGCATTTTGCCAATGTGAAAAGGAAAGGAAATGTGGGATGTGCTTGACATCTCAATATCTGCTTGGACAGGCTCCCCTTTTTTCTGTTAGGACGGGACGTGTGAGGGGGGACCTTGCTTTTACAATCCTCGGATGGATGTATCTTTGTGTGCCCCTGTTTGTGTGCTTTAAAAGACGGCAAAAGAAGATTTGGTATTTTGTCCCCCTTTGTTCTTGCGGCAAGTTGTGAGTGATCCTTAGCAGTGTTGAGGTGACAGTCCTGGGAGTTCTCTGCCTATACGCTCCCTCTGTCTCCATCTGCTGCCGCTGCACCCTCTGCTCCGATGACACGCAAAACAAACAGCAGCCCAGTCTGTCATCACACACACTCGTGGGCCCCGCCGGTGACAGGAGATCTCTCAGGGAAGCTTCAGGCTGACTGACGTTGCCTCATCAGGGAATCCATCCCTATCATTTGCATGCCACACCATTATGGTCTATGATGGCGCTTATCGGGGGTATTCAGACTCGTAAGGTGTTTATTGCCGGGACGGCAGCGTGACACACACAAATGCCGATCCATCAAGCGGTGTCTATCAAAATGAGCCTGCCGTCGTTTTCCGTTACTGTTGACTTTATGGGGAGCCGTCCGTCATGTTTCCATATCCCACAACGGGGGCCGTCAGCTTTCCCATTGATAAGAACACTGCTATGGGGAGGGGAACACAGGATAATAGTGGTCCTCCTTTTAGAGTAGCATACGGGGTAAGCGCGTGACCGTTGGCCACTGCGGCTCAGGAGAGGAGCGACCTCTCAGATCCTCCCCCGTCCACTCTGATTGAGGACGCGGCACGTTGCAGCCACCACCGCACATGGGAGAAGCAGAAGAAGAAGGAACCGTTTCAGCTACAATCTGCTTTTCTTGCGGAAGTCGACCAGCAGCGTGTAATGCTCCCCCATTGGTATGTCTGTCCAACCTGCTCTCATCTGATCTCGGTGTGTGTAAAGAATAAAGAAGCGTGATTTTGGTGTCATGTGGAGAGTTGTAATAGCTCTTGCGCCTTTCGTCTTGCTTTCGCTCTCCCCAGCTGAAATATTTATCCCACACAAGGGGGGTGACCTGTTCTTTCCCTTTGACTCACCGCAGGAACAAAACACAAACAAGGTACATGGGGAGGTATCCCAGCAAAGACTCCAACTGGGGAGGCTGAATTTATCCATTGGCTGACAAACGTACTTTAGGTTTCCTGTTGCTGTTGTTGATGCAGATTGTATCGTTTTGTTTGAGAATATTCTATGCAGCATTTTTAGGCTGCAGTAAGTGCTCGGGTTTCATGAACTGGAAGTATCCCTCTCCTGATTTTGGTTCAGTGTATATAAGAAGCAATGCATGCAGATGAATTATGCCCATCTTCCTGAATAAAATATTAAAATGCATATCAAATATTTGGATAAGCCTCCTGGGGTGTGAGTCGGACTCACTAAAGAGGCTTACCATATCCTATAACAAAATACATGGGTGTATAAATATGCATCATCCCAATACCCAACTCTAAATACCTACATATGTTACTTACAAGTCTTGATGAAGTAACATAATGTTAATTTTCCCAAGGAATAGAAATGTATGCAGAAAATCAATAAATCAATCGGTCAATTAATTTTATACATTTGGTAATACTTTTATTTTCACCAGTGTACAGCCAAAATGAATGCAGCTGACTATTTGACAAATACATTTTTGTAAATCTTGTACAGCTTTAATGTAATCCCACTATAGAATAACTATTCAATTGACTGGAATAGATACATATTTTGTCGATGAAACCATGTCTAAATAAATATGAAGGTGAATTCAAACCACAAAGCTGAAACTTTATCAATTAAGTAATTGTGTGCTAATTGCACTTCAATTGCTGCGTTATCAGTCGCTACATAACTGCCACACACCACACCATGACTCCATCATTTTTTAATCAGCTATTGCCACAAAGACATGTCCTCGTCCTTTGGTGTGGCCCTTTTGCCCCATTCCCAGACCCCGGATCCCCCTTCACCCCTAATTTTTCCTTTCCGTCTCCCTTCCAACGGCTCAGCACGGAGAGCACAGTCAGGAACCACTAATAAGAGGGTTCCGCTTTGCCTCCATCCAACCTAGGCTTGAACTAATGAACAAATCAAATGAATGGCATGTAATTATAGGCCAGCGAGAGCGGGACGGACGGAGAGTTGGCGCTAGCGGGCACAAACCTGAAATTATTTGTCTGGAAAATGTGGGGAATGAGTGGGAGTAATTGAGCTCCTTGCCTTCTCTCCTCGGAGAGCCTTTGAGGGTAGGCGGGATCTGCACATTTTCACGGGGGCCATGGTATTAAAATGAGGTTGTTTGGGGGTGGGAGGGAGAAACTGACCGCACGCAAGTCTGCCGTTTTGATTTCGGCAGCACCTCTTTCACCAGCCGTTGGTAACAGACGTGAAGGAAGCTGATCCACTGTGTTGTCAGCGCTACCTGGATAGGCTGACCCGAAGCTCTCGCTCTTCTGTGGTGTCGTACAGTCAATTGTTGCTCTGCACTTATAGGCAGTAGGCACAAACTGTGATGTAAAGCCGTGTAATATGTTAAGCTGTATCGCCGTACTAGGACACTAGGGCTCGGATTTGAAAGTATTTATTTGTGTTGTGTAGCGAACCGACGTCGCGGCCTGATAATAATCAATAACCTGAGATGTGTTTGCCTGATGCTCTGCACTCATTTAAAATCGCAGTGAGGATTGTGTGGCTGGTGGTAATATAGCTATAGCAGGCACATATCTCGAACTGAACGTACACACACAAACCCACACACACACACACCTTACCTGCTGTCATCACAGTTTAAAACCACCCCTTCACCTCATGGTTTTTCAATCTTCCTCTGTGTCTAAAATCTTGCTACGTGCTCTTCACCCCTCTCCCATTCACCACCTGGTTTTCTCTTCATTCACAAGACTTAAGGCTGCAGCCGTTTGAGCAACGATTGCGTGAACTGGAAAATCACACAGAGATTGGGCCACAATGAAGGGCTGGGTCAGGGCTTAACTATCAAATAGGAGAGCTTGGATGTCAGCTGATGTCATTTGTTTTGATGTATTTGTGATCACAGTCACAAATAGTCTACCTACCCCATAGCTGTGCGTGTCCGTGTGTGTGTGTGTGTGTGTGTGTGTGTGTGCGTGTGTGTGTGTGTGTGTCCGTCCATGTGTTTTCCAAGAGGTGCTAGTGTGTCGCGGTGCACCACTGCGGGTTGTGTGTATGTGTGCTGGAATGTGCATGTGTGTCCCTGCAGTTCATGGCATACAGGTCTTCTAGTTTTTTTTGCAGGTCAGCAAATTGGAAAATAATTCAAAGTCTATAGATCTTGTGCGGTGGGAGAAATAAAGCCCCCCTCAGACCCTGGGAGAGTTCTCAAAACAAGAAACTTTCAATCAGATTAAAGAACGTCTACATACTTAGAATGCGCTTTCCCTCGGGACACATCAATTGATTACGGGCTTAATAGCTTTCTCGGTTGCTATTACATGGCCAGAAATGTCAAAAAGCCCAAAGAAATCAAGCCCATTAGCATGCATGTTGCATCGGAGCCAGTCGTTGGTAGTGGATCAGCGTTACAAGCAGGTGGAAACTAGGAAAACAGACCCGGCTCCTAGTGCACAACAGCTAGGGCTTCCCGGATGTCCTTTTTGTCTTCCAGGGGTTCATCTTGCTGTCAGCTTAAGTCTTCCTTGGCCCCTCCCATCGGGGATCTTGGCCAGATCTGAGGCCCCAGACCTGGATATCTCCAGAATTAGCACAGCCCCCTTTCTGCTGCAGGGAGGAAGGGCTCCCACAGGGAAAACACAGGATAGAGTGCAGTACTGCAAGAAGTCTATTAGCATACCCTGCATATACACGGCAAGGCATACCGCCGGGCTGACAAAGGTTTTCTGCGGTGATTAACTTCCTGATCCTGATTCTTTACCTCTAAACCCGAGGTGCACACTGCAACGCTCCTTTCCCTCTTCCTCCACTTCCTGTCGTCGTCGGCTCAGTGCCAGCACGCGGGATCTGTGCTAAACTCATAACTATGGATCCAGCAAAGGCATTGAATACCTGTGCTCTCAAATTCTGCCGAGGCAGGAATTCTCGGCTCTATTGTTACCTCTGACACCCTTCCCCCCCCCCCACTCCTCTTTGAGGAAGTGTATAATGTGGCCTGGGCTCGTCGGGAAGACGTCTGCTCTGTGGTCTGTTTCGTACACCACCTATCCGTGATGTAACCTGGTTTGCAGTAGGAATCCTTTTGCCCTGCTTCTGTTGGAGAAACTAATTGATAGGGGTGAGCGTGACACTCGTTTTATTTCCGCTGGCTCGCCGTCTTCTAAGGGAAAGAATAGCGGTTGAGGACATTGCTCATTAGTCTTATTTTCTGCGTTTTTTTATGGTCCCTGTCTCTGCCCGTGTGTGAAATATGAATATGATGTTCATCAATTGAGGCCGATAAAATGTTGGATACTTTGTTAAGGGAATTCTTGATATGTTTTCCACATTATGACTGCAAGGTAAAAATATTGGTTTTGGGGGGTGGCTAAACAGAACATGTCCTCATTACTGGAAATAGAAATGACCCATAATCCACATTAGAATTTACCAGTGTAAAATCCCAGTGGTCATTAATGGAATGAAATTAAACATATTTAATTGTAATCATGAGAAATCTTTCATTCGGAAGCATTCAATGGATGTATCAACAATGAAAGAACATCCTATTCGTCAATGTTGTCCATGCGGAACCAGTACATGAATGTTACCAGGCTTTAGTTAAAGTATGACCTACTTTTGCTCCTTTAAGCGTGAGCTGTTTGGTTACAATTTCTCCGCAATTACCCAGTTAACTGGCTTGTCATCCATGATTAATGGGAAATGATTGCTCAATAAATAATGTATGTTGATAAAAGTCTGCAACAAACACTCGTCTAATGCACCGTTATTTGTTGTTGCCTTGTGTATGTGTGTGTGCGTGACAATCTCGTATTTCGCTTCGCTCTCAGGTGATCAGGGCACGTCGTCGGTGTTCAAATCAAAACCACCGGAAGACAAATCTCCACTTTGTGTCTAAACACCTCGGTGTGTAATGGCCTCCAGCCTGATCCATTCCTCTTAAGCATTCCTCCCAGCTCTCCCGGCTTGCTTTGAGGCAGCTGAATTACTCACTTGTGTCAGGTTATTATAATTAGCTGTTCAAGTGCTTTCACCGTTGCGTGTACCCTGGATACTTTCCTCTTAATTCTTATTTTCACTGATGATGAGAAACGCATAGAAAACAACAACAGCAGCCGCAACCGCAGCGTGGAAATGCCTGAGGAGACGTATGAGCTGGCAAAGCGTGGAATGCAGGTGGTGTATTTATGCACACGATGCTGACAAATGTCTACCGTGGAAGGAGGATACGATCTCCCCTATTTGACCAGGGGCGGATTTTGTTTTTCAATTCGAAGTTTATGGTAAGAAAAGGCACGCTAGGCTCACACAGATGTCATGATGTGTGATAATGGTGGATTTGGTTCTGGACATAGTCCCTCTCCGAAACAGGAGACAGAGGGGTTAAGTGTGCTGCAGAGAAGCTGTCTGTGTGCATTAAGGTAGATATTGATATAAATACAGCTGGGGTAATAGGGCGGCTGCCAACATTTGTGCTAAACAAATCTAATATCTGTTTAATAGCCGAGGGAGCACATTGGAGCATCTTGGTGCCATGATTCTGCACATTACGCAGCTAAATTGTAGGAACAGAAATGTGAAGTGGAGGCAGAGTAGTTTACAGACAAACACACTGTGCTGTTAATATTACCATTTTGATGGAAACAACACATTATTAACAACACATGTCAACAATACATGAATTGGTACATTGAACACAATTAATGCCAATATATATACATCTGCTAAAATGTGACTATCACGTTGCAGTGCATCGCAAATGTAGGTACGATAATATACATGTAACTCACATATTGCACACATGCTATGAATATATTTTTGATATTATAGACAAATATTTATATTACTATAAACTATGCAGATGCATATTTTTTTTTTTTAAAGGAAACCTGGCACACAGAAACACAACCCCTCCGTGTTTAATACTGTATAAATCAGCCATCACCATTGAACACGCTTCTAGGGAATTTTTGCAATTTCACAATCTACGAGTGACACAAACATACGGAGGATGCTGCGGACAGCAGACGGGAGCCAAGTGAAAACAGTAATAAAATCTGTCACACAGACATTGTCGGGTTCTGCTCTGAATTTGTCTTCTCCCCCCACAAACCTTTTTACAATACACTCCTCAATATCACACAGTCTCTTTGAAACGCTGGACCAGAGGCAGTACCACTAGTCTCGGCACAATGCAACGGCATCCATTATTCAAGAACCTCATCATACTGGTCCCTCACTTTGAATCCAAGCGCACATCTCGTGCTGGTGTCTTCAGTGGTTTCAGTGGAGGCATGCTGGTCTCCCAGCACGCATGTAACATGTGCATTTGTAGACTACATGAAACTTACACGGGGAACAGGGAGGCCTGATGGAATCACACAGCAGCACGGGAGCAACTAACATCGGGAACATGATCGTTTAAATTGCCTTCGAATTAGCCGGAACTAGCTTTGTGCTGTTTTGTTGTTGGATTTTAAATATATTGATTTTTGTGTTCTGTTTTTATAATACAGATACAATATTGTATGCTACTTTCAGCTGTTGATTCTTATATATTATCTAGGCTACATACCGCCCTGTGAATCAATGGAAGCGTGGAATCCATTTTAAATACCATTCCCACTCGGGTCTCAGAATGCCTTGTAGAGGTAAAAGGTCATCTGGTGTATGTGTAGAGTGCTGGGAAGTTCATTTCTAAGCTGGGTGAAAACAGGAAATCAGATTTGTCGCTTGTTGACAAAGCGAGGAAATGGCTTGCTTCAATAGCCAGGGTCAGAGTCCTTCCAATGTGAGCAATTAGGTAACGTGAAAGCTGGTGTTTTTATTGCCCTGAAATTGAATGTCCCAAAAATATATCGTTTGCATACTATCAACTGAGTTTTCAGTCTTATTATCTACAAAATGCAGGTCTAGTTTGCTCGTCACAACTGTCTTCATTATCACTGATGAAATGGCACTCCTTTCTGCAGTGTATCAGCCAAACATTCTTATTTAAAAAACTAGCACTGCTTGTTCATACTTCTGACATTATCCACCTGATGGTTTCATATGTTTTTCAAGAATGGCTTGCACTAAAAGTGGTCAACATAATACAAATCTTATGCTTTCTTACTTTAGTTTGTTGTGGTGTATATAGTCTAGATATATACTGTTTACCTCTGTAAGCTAAAAATGTAATCAATGATTGAATTATTATTCAATTTGGGGTCATTAACATGCGAGTACTACACTAGATTGTACAGCGAGTCAACCCACCGAATAGCACTTCTGCACATGTGAGACGCACGTTTCTAACGCTGATGAACTCTAATTAGGAAATGAATAGCTAATGATGATGAACCGGATTTCGAAATGTCTTATATCACACAATCTCAAGTTCACGTTTCAAGATCCCCCCAAAGTTTGTTTACAGTCACGAGAGCGCGGAGTAGATTAATAAAATATAAACGCTCAGATCATAATGTTTCTAATTATGTACACAGCTTCTACTGCCTAACAAATAGAATAAATTAGACATTTATCCTTAGCCTGCATGTTTATTTATGATGCAGTCTTGCCTCCATACCACAAACATACTTCACATAATTGTATTTTTGCCTCGGCGGCACCGCCACCGCTCTCATTTTCCCAAGTATCACTTATGGCACAATTCATACGTTCATGCCCCAGGGGACACAATCACGTTCTTTCACACTATTGCATTATCGGGATAGGCTCTGTTTTTAATTGTGTGGAAAACCATTGGAAAAATTAAAACATGTGCCATACATATATCACCTAATGCAATGTGTATTATTGTGTTTTCAGCTAACTGCAAACACCAAAAATAATTAAAACGATGATGTATCTCTTTTTTGCCTGTTTTTGAAATGCTCGAATACTTGGGCAGAGCACAGTCGATTCTGAGTGGCAGCCATTTGACCATTGGAGAAACAAAATGAAACAGAAGAGATCTTTCTAAAAAAATCATTGGAATGCATGTCCTGATGAGAACTGAAGCACAATTGAGGGAGTTGACTTTGTGGCCATGGACAGACCTTGGAGAGAATACAGCTATCAAGACCATGACACAGTCGACTAATACATAAACATGTTTGGCAGATTGGAAAGGGAAGGAACATAATTAGCTAGGTCAGCCGAGGTCAACACTGCCTGGTGCTGTCTCAATGTATTTAATGAGGAGGCCCCTAGCATGTCAAGCTAGCAAAGCCTTGCATATCTTGTATATACTGCGGGCCAGAGCGGTAGGCACCAAGCTGTTCTACATACTCTACATACATTTTGTGATCAGCATTGCTGATTCAAATCAGCCGTTATCATCGCAGGAGCCCCATCGCTACATAAAAGCAATGTTTCTCACAATTGACGTCAGCATCCCCTGTGAGTTGTTAATGGTACAGCCATCTGTGCATTTAAGTGAGCTAGCAAAAATGTGGTGTAAAATGCAAGGCTAAAGCAGTACAGAAGAATTCATTACAGGGCTTCATTAGAGTGGTGCAAGCAGAAGCCCTTCCTTTCAGTGTCCTTCAGTCCACTAATAATCCCCGAGCTCCCAGAAAGCCTTGAGGTACTCAAAGACAATATAACTGTCCTCTACTCTGCTTCACACGGTAATAAAACTGTGTCTTCTCCTGGCCATCGAGAAGGTACTTCATGCTACTCTCATGAAATAGCAAGTAGGAAATACTTTAAAGCTGCCATCACATAAGGAATTAGACCCGGGCGACATAAAACACAGTATAAAACCGCCGGCCGTAGCGTCAACAGTTTGCTTCACGTCACATTAGACTGAATACTGCCTTTTTAATGAACACGTCGTTATACCGCTATGGTTGGCACCACTGCTGAAATGTTCATGAGGGGGTAGTGGACGTGTAATTGAATCGAAAAACTTTGCACCTGCCTTTGGGATGAGCCTGTCGAAGGGGAGCCTAGCCGACTCGGAGGAGGAGGAGGAGGAGGAGGAGGTGGAGAATAAGGGTGGAGGGGAACCGTGGCTGCACCGCCACCGTCTCCCTCCCTCTGGTCACCGGTGATCCGGCCCCCAGATGCAACGTAACTCATTGTTGGATTGGTCTGCCATTTCTCATCTTTATCCATGCACCATTACAGCCCATACAGCGCTCCATTTGGCCCCCATTTCATTCAGAGGGGGTCCATTATGACCTGAGTAACGTTCGTGTGTGTGTGTGGGGGGGTTTATGAGTGATGTTGGAGCAAACCTTTAGGGACATAGTAAGGGCCAGGTCTGTGGGTTTTAATAGGAATCTAAGGAAGTAAAGGGTGTTTGTGTTCGCTGGGGTCGAGCCCAGCATGCACAGGCTGACCACTGCCTCGTCTGCTTCAGCTTGACACCTCGGGATAGTGCCTTTAGCATGAGGAGGTGTCCATGACTTAGCCGATGCTTAATTGATCTTTATGTACTTAATTGACTGAATACATTAACCAACACTTAATTAGTCCTATTGCTTGTTGCATCCTAATGGGTCTATTTTTGTTGGTATCTGACAGTTGTTTTTATTTACAAGATAAATGCTACTAATTGTACAAAAAAATGCATTTAAAGGGACCCTGTGTATGATTCTCAAATTCATTTCTTTTCCATTTCTCAATTGGGATACATGTTGCGCAACTTACGAATTCTGTCAAATTCAAAATGTCTGTACGCCAACAAACCCTTTTATTTTTGCTTTGCGTGGAGGAGAGAGAGCGTGCAAGAGAGAGAGAAAGTGAGAGAGAGTATAATAATTGTGTCACTCTGAGGGGCAGTTGTTCGTGTGTTATGGCTGTGTTAATATGGCTCTGGATGCTGAGCTAGTTAGCTAGTTATCCTACCCAGATGCCGTGGTCTGGTATAGGCTATGTTTTGGTGATCATCCGACACAGCTGTCACAACCTCTGCTCTTGTCTTCCTTGAGGAGAAATTGAGGGCGGGATTCGTTCTCTTCTATAAAGTGGGTTTTATTGGACGTGGCAGACTAATAAAGAGCTTTGCTTCAGCGCAAAGGTCGGAGGTCAAAGCTGGTGATAAGGGTAAAGATGAAAGGGGATGCAGTGTGCGCGTGTGTGTGTGTGTGTGTGTGTGTGTGTGTGTGTGCGCGTGTGTGTATATTTGTATGTATATATAATATATAGAGGGGGAGAGGGAGG
>OMKX01001235.1:0-10750 GCA_900302425.1 Brosme brosme
TAGGTGCTGATTAGTTGGGCAAACTAGACCAGCACCGCACACACACACACACACACACACACACACACACACACACACACACACACGCAAACACACACACACACACACACACACACACACACACACACACACACACACACACACACACACACGCACATACGCACAATAAACACACAGCAATAAAGCATTTTAAACGAGTCACGCTCACTCTATTCTTCCAACAAAGAACCTGACATCTGTCTTACATCCAAACCACAAACCCCCCTTGAGGCCATGTCCCTTCAAGCATTGACGCGTTATGATCTCTAATCAATGCAACTCTCTTTCTGGCACAGCCACAAACGCAGAGAAAAATGACGTTGGTTTATCTTCCCATGACTCCTCGCTGGCGCTCCCCGTGGCTAGTGTTTACTAGGCTAACGGCTCCCTACAGGCTAGCTCAGCTGCTGAGACGCACCGCCCAGGGCTTGTCGCACAGATTGTAGATGGAATCCAGGGAGTTGATGGACGGGACGCCGCCATACTGCAGGCCGATCACCAGGTTGCGGAAGTCCTCGTTCTGCGTCATGCTGAAGGCGTGCTGGCGGATGAGGACAAAGTCGGGCTTGAAAGACCTGGCGAGAGACAATTGGGAGTATGGGAGTAGGGGAGTGGACCGACGATTAAGAAGATTTGAAGGGCCATGATTTAGGTAAACGCTTCAGTTAGGCTCCAACGATTTACTACATAGGGATTTACTGGGTTTTGTTTTTCCCTGATCCTCACCAATGTGTGTGTGTGTGTGTCTGTCTGTCTCACCTGACAACCTTGGTGCCATTCCTGTAGACCTGCATGTCAACATTGCAGGTCCCATTGGCATGAGCCAAGATGTTGATCTCATTGAATTCAGCCTAACATCAAAATATTTGTATTACTATCTATAAAATATGATAGTAAGTTTTATCAAAACAAAGCATATGAAATTAAATATTGTTTGCAGGGTGAAACGTACCTGCTCCACTCTGATGTCATAGTCTCCAAGCACTTTCTTGCCCCGGAATAATTTTGCCCTGAGAAGACAAAGTAAGGCAAAACATTGATTAATCTTTGATGCAAATGATGTTTTGAATGCCCGGCGGCGACCTATTGATATAGTGTCACATTAATCTCCTAGATCTTCTCAATACATCTTCTAGGGACATACGAGTCAATTCAATATTGACCACAGTTCACTGAATTTAGTCAAATCCAAAACAGCAGTTTTTAGCACTGCTATGAGATGTTTTAAAGTAAGACTATTGCGACAGCATCAGGCATTTAAGCTACTTCAATAGAACAATGTTGTCTACCGTGTTCTCCATTTAGATGATGCAGTATATTTATAGTAAGAGAGAGAGAGAGAGAGAGAGAGAGAGAGAGAGAGAGAGAGATTTCCTCACAGCACACTTGCAGTGACACCTTACTGGTTACTGGTACACAGAATGCATGGCACACAACCAAGTATTTAAAATGATCAGCAAATGGCTGCACTGCTAATGTCTGCGGTTGGGATCCAATACATTATTGACTGCATATCTGACTTAAATATTCAAATTAAAATCCGTCTGCTCTAAGGATGGTTGTATGGATGGTTGGAGTGAAAGTTGAACCTCTTGAAGCTTGCCATGGATTTTGCCAACCAGGATTTCTGAACACCGTTAGTTTGTCAATTACAAATGGAACGGGATGACGTAATGCAGAAACCAAAACAGAAGACGAAAACACCCGTCGAGCTAACTCAATTGTAAAAGGTTGTGCAAAACTTTTAAGTTGATCAGCCGCAGAGCTGATATGCGGCGGTCAGCTCAGAGGAGAAACAGATGAATAATTCAAGCGGTGATCTAATGTGACTTGTTCTGATTGGCCGCGCCGGTGGAAAACAAGGCTGAGAGGAGATGAATCACATGTTGATTAGTGGAGGGGAGCGTTGAGTCTGCTCTGTGATAACCACTCGCGGTCTGTCTATCCACGGACCGTGTTGGGAAAACATGTCAGCAACACGGACACAGACACAAACGCAATGACGCGGCAGAAATTGTGATTAGTCAAAGTTTTACTCCAGCAGCCTCATAAAGGTTTGCTTTGCCCTTCTGACTTTCCTTGTAGCACATCGTGCTTGGCTATAGGTGATTGAGTTTAAGAGTTAAAATAATAATTGGCTGCGTCAAAGGAGGGCCCTTTTTTTTGGTTTAATCTTTTCATTTATATTCTGGAGAGAACAGCAGCCTGGCATACACAAAATAAAACATGCTCATGCTTGTGGATTCAAATACGTAAAATTGATGAGTAGCATCTTAAAAGAAAAACACTTTATTCAGCCGATATAGCCTCCTGTATATATTAGACGCTATAGGTATCATCACACCAATCTGTACAAGCATAGCAGGTTCAAACGGTCTGCACTCGACTGCTTCCTAATGAATAGCTTATTGGTGTGCCACAATAGAACAACTATTTCAGCAGCTGCTGTTGTTTGACGTGTAAAATATAAATAAATGGGCCATTTATATACAACACAATGGACAATCTTATTGAAATGCCAGATGGCATGTTATTTGGAAGCATTGGAAGATAACGTCATGTTCCGCAATGCAGGCTCCTGAAGTGAATGTGAAGCTCAACTGTTGCTCAATGGTACACATTATAGAGACTCGGTGACCATGAAAATGTCTAGACGTCTACATTTTCATTCTTCCATACTAGCACATATCACTCATTTCATGGAAACATTGACTCCACTAATAAAAGGGGCTGTAGGTATGATTTAAGAGTTTGTAAAAAGAGAGAGAGAGCAGCAAAGAGCAGGAGAGCAGGATTTTGAAAATCAAAAGCCAAAGAAAGGTCCCTTCCCCCTTTGCTACCCCCCCACTATGTTTATCCACCTTTTTATTGAGAAGTGTTGCATTCATGCAGCTGTGATTGGCAGGCAAGACGGATCCCCTGAATCAATCAGGGAAGAGATGCCCTGATTGTTCAGAAATTAGCTGGGAGCAGTCTCAAAATCTCTTGAAATGTCTAATACAGAGGCAGGTGCAATCAACTCGAAACAGATATTACCACAGTGCATTTCACTCACTAATAGCTTACAGATGCCTTTGCAATTTCTAACAAATTACACTCAAACAACAGCTCTTGAATCGTATCTACAGCACCTTTAATCATTTGATGAAAGGAAAACATTGCGTCATCTTTAACACTGACAGTAATGTAGGTAATTTATGTTTATAGCGTGCCATTCTAATTATTCTTTCTTCCCATGGCTCTTCCGTTTAATTACCTTGTCATATCTGCACTGATATTAACTGGGGATACGCTCAGCAATGCTTTTACGTGGCTTACGCACAGTGTCTATAATGTTTATATCATGTTGGAGACAGACACTTTCTTTGTATATTTATATTTATTTAGATATATTTCAAGTTGTAGCCTAAATGTAAAAATAAACCATCAAAACTGTCTGTCCCCAATGTTTTATAAACCGAAAACTGAAGTCTAGCCATAACTGACTGTTCTAGCATTTGCTATGAGCCCAGGAGCTATGTCTGAGTACAGAGTAGATCGTGCAGGTTTGTAGGACAATTCAATTATTTTAAATTCCTCCCACACAGGACCCAGAACACAGTCATTAAAACTGATTAAAAGAGAAGCTCAACAGGGCCAGGTTTTTTTTGCCTTCTTAACAAGTTGCAAGAGAAATATTTGTCCTCCAATATGTGTCCTCCAGATGTAACAACAAAACAGAAAAGTGTGGTCAACCATAATACCCTATCTTTTGAAACATAGAAAGTGGTTTGTTTTGATTGTGACCACTTAATGGCAACTATCTAAATAGCTTATTAGTATAAAACAGATGAAGAAAATAATAAGAAAAAACAAAGCGTAAAAGGAAAGCACATTCTTCATAGCTGAAGTCGGCTATGTGTGTGGCCATGAAAATATATATGCACCACTTACACACTCAGCCTGCCATGATCTGAGTAGCCATATAATTTGATGTGATGGTCCCGGATACATTAATGTTGAATGAGCTGCAAATCCCTCCATGTTTTTATTGTATTTATATTAACACAAGGCTGTGCGGAGTGACTGCCATAATCTTTACTGCGTTGCCTCCCTGTGGTATATCTGCAGTTATGCAGATGCATTAACGCAACGTAATGCAAAGAGCTGACAGGTACACCGTAAACCTCCGTGTGCATATCTTGGTCAATGTCAATCGACATTGAATACTATTGGATTTCCTATTACCCCGTCAAGAGGACTCAGAGATGGGTCTGCGGTGCCCTGAATGAAGCTAGCCTATATCCTGTGAGCGTATTCAACGCTTGAAGAGGAAATCACAATTTCATAACCACCCGGGACGAACATGTGAGACACGTCAGATAACATGTCAAGCAGCCAGAATGGCAGTCGAAGGATATTTCCCAAAGCCACCTGCCATGTTTACTACAGTATCTAGCTGTTGTGGCCCGAAAAACACAACACCACTTCATCATTCATCGAATGTAATAAATGTAATGTAAAAATAAAATAAGTATACATAATATATATATATCATTTTAATAACCAAACAAGATATGTATTCTGTGATGAGCTAAGTTATTAGGCTATATATTATCAAATGTTTTAATAAAGACTCACATACAACCCTTAAATTGTCAAATCCCAAACAAGCTGAACAGAATTGACACTTGATTTATTAAAAATAGTTAGTCAATAGAAAGTCAATTTCTTTGAAGGCAGTGGAATAATAATGGGTATGATTTGCAGTGTTGGGGAATGTAGTTCTGCAGCCACAGTGGTGCTTACCCTGCAAAAGCTGCAAAGCTAGTCACATGACCTGCATGCTACTAACGATCGGAAGGGAAATCCCATTGATGGCGGGGAAACATTGCAGCAGTATGTCAAAGGAAGCTGCTGTCAAAGGAGGCACGTGCATGGGTTTGAATGACAATCATAATGTTTTTCATTGTTTTGCATTCTAGAAGAGTGTTACTGTTTCAAGTGTTTCAAGTGTCTTTCTTACAGGTTGTTTCTATTTAACTCATCCATCTTCACTAAAATATACCAAAACCACCATGTTGTAACACAATTAAAGAGGACAGAGGGAAGTCCTTGAACAATAACACATATAGATTTAATAGATAGATTAGGTGCTTGGACAGAGAAGGAATAGTACAATGTACTATCACAACATCCTCCATCTTGGTGTAAATCTATTGACTAATGTAATGCGCTGCCAAGTAAACACACCTGCAATACACTAAGCAAATAAATGTTTTTGGGGTAGGGGATGGCATTTGTTTAACCTTTACCTAGGCAATACATTTAATTGAATCCAGCAGTCAGGGAAATATACAGCAGGCAAAATGCCCTTGCCAAAGACAGGCAGATATCTTTCCTTCCTACATCCATACACGAGTAACTAGCCATGGTGCTAAACTGAGTAGTGTAACGCAGCGGGGTGCCTCACCACTCCTGCTGGGGCTCGTCGATCACCAGGAGGATCTTGAACTTCTTGGACGTCGTGACTTGGCTCTGCTCCACCAGTCCCGCTGAGGCAGCGGTCTGCTTCACCACGTTGGTGATGGAGCTGAAGAAGCCCGCCCCGGTGGACTGGGACGACGGAGGTTTCCTCTCCGGGGCAGGGGACGTAGCGGGCGGCGCGGTCCCGGCCGTGGGGGACTTAGCCGGGGCGGCGGTGGTGGTCGGGGTGGCCGGCTGAGGGGTTGCTGGGTCAGGCCTCTGGAGGTCCGACATGTAGCCATTGGGCAGGTTGGAGATGAAAGTGCTGTCTGAGAGACGCCGGCGCAAATAATTCATGGCTGCAGGTTGACCGAGGCTGCGAAGATCCAATGAGAATAGATGGAGAATACGAATTTGAAAAGAGCAGGGTAGTTGAAGGATGTCCCCTTGATGCTAAATTATCCTGCTCAAGGAGCCTGCTTCTAGTGGATAGCTGGTAATGGTAGCTCAGTTTTTCAAGGCAAACTCCCAGCGAATGTATTCCCTCCCAGCTCAGCGGTGCATCCTCCAAGCTCCCCCTCTCTAGAGCTGACGCTACGCACGGCGTCGGCCAATCAGCACATTCACTGCAGCCTGCTGGATGCAGGAGATGCTCCCTCTCTCCGCCGGCTCACCCCTCCCCACTCTGAGTTACGAGTGTGCCTTTCTCCTCCACCCCTCCCCCATTTTCATTGGCTCACAGCCATCACGTATCTTTTTCATCTTTACCACTGCAAGGGGAAAAAAAAGGGGTTCCCAATCGAAATTTGGGGAAATAATATAAAATCCACTCCCTTAATGTCCCCCCTCCCCTCTTCCCATGCACCTCACGTTTCATCTGCCGTCGGCTCCGTCAGTGGAAGAAGCAGCTATGAGAGCAGGACATTTAAAATGGCTGTCAGCATTGCTCTGATTGTGCTAGTGCAACAGGAAAAGACAAGCATCATCAAGCCTCCCTCGAGATACCGTTGTCCACGGATGGCTCTTTGTCCTCCACAATTGATTTTCTTAAAGCTACTATAAATCTTAGGGCTCTCATCAGGAAATGCCCGTGTCTGTGTGGATTAGTGATGGGGAACGCCAATAAGAAGTGCTCTACCTGATTCTTCCCCTTGACCACCTCTCTATCATCTCTATTTGGCAGACATGTTCCACACACACGTCTTTCTATTTCAGTCTTTCTACTGAAATAACCAAACAACCAAAAATTCTCTCAAGTATAAAGCATTGCGAAATGCAATTGCATTACATTAACTAGGGATATTTACTACACTATAATTGACACCTTTTATCCCACAGATTATAGAACAGCTGCCCTAGTAAACTAACTCACTCAGGACTTGAGCTAGCCAAATTGTATATTTGATTTTTTAGTTTAGTATATACGCGTGTATTAGTTTGGATTTGCTGGTCACTGTAAGGGGAGATCCTTTTGAATCAAATTGTAATTATTGTAAATTTGCACCGGAAAAAGGACAGCTGTGTTGTGGGAGGTTTCCAATAATACATACTAAACACACCATTCTGCTTTCTGCACTGTGTTCATTGATTTGGATAGAGTAACAGGATAAGATCTAGTCTATCTAACCCTTGTAAAGTTATTTTTTTTTAAAACATGGGTGGTGCAAAGACACGGGTGACTGATGGAGCAATCTGTTGAGGATACCTGGATGGGCCGAAAATCGTGGTCGCTGATTATGCTGTTCCTCATTTTCGAAGTCTTTATTTTACACTTCAACACATCTGTTTCCCCTGTCTTTTTCGTTAAGATAACTATGTTTAAAAGGACATTGTATTCCCCATGGCATGTAATTATCTCCCTACACTGCCTGCAATGGACAGACAACTGAAAGGAAGCTGTAGCGAAACTGCAAGCAAAATAGCAAGTAGGACCAGAAAAGGTATTCTAGCAAATCAATCGTTGTTTGGTCTTCTAACACAGCTGCTGAATCTATTGAGTCATAGATGAGTCATTTAGGGCATTTTAGCAACATCCTTTTATATCATTTTGATTGAATTTGAATCATTAAGGAGCTGTTATTTTTTATGGAACTGGATATCCTACTTCAGATTTATTTCAAGATTCCCTGCCACAGTGCTCAATTAAGACATTCTGAATGACTAAAGCCCTTCACTGAGTCATAGAATCAAGCAATGCTATTCATAACTAGGTGACATAAAATGTGCAGTTCTACATTTGTAGGCAACTATATCAAATTATGTTTGTAGGTTATTTGTGTGACACTACATATGATCCCTTTAAATTGAACAGACGCTTTAAGTAAAGATACATAAATTGCAACATTCATATTCATTTCCTTTCAGATTTCGATTATTGCTATGGCTAGATGTTTTAGGCTTCTTGATGTGAAGCCTTAGCTAGCAGTTTAAATAAATGGTGAATATTGCAATTAATATTGCACAATATTGGACTGCAAGACGATGTTCATTACACCATGGAGCTTTTAGACATTGAAGACACTTTTAGAGCCACTGATGCCGGCTAGTGGTGGATCCCTGTACCTCTTGTCGACAAGGTTACCAAAACTAACCACCATCAATAATAAATGAATAACATATAACATGTCTGTGAATAACATTCATCCTAAACATGGGTTGTTTCATGTTGGGAAAGAGAAAACAGACAGAGTCTTTGGATTGCACAGGGAGGGTTGATGACAGACAGAAAATAGAGTTTTGAAGTGTAAGTATATGATAGTAGGCTTACCTGAATTTTAGTCAGAAAACGGCTGAAATGTTTTTCTTTTAAAATGTTCATGACGTATATATATATATATCCATATATATACACAACACATATATACATGTTTATGTATAATTCCTTAATAGTTATGATGAACTCCAACTCGATGTAAACTATGTGTACTGAGTTTTAAAGTGAATTCGCTTTAAATATAGTATAATATATATGGTTATTTGGTTATACCATTTGACGGAAAACTACTTCGGTTCATAAAAACGCTTGTCTGGCAGTTTTAGCCGATATCTCCTTCAGTTTTCATCTTCCTCGGGTTTTATTTTCTCCAGGAACTGTCGTCAGAGTTGCATCTACACGCCACTCCGTTTGTCTCACCTCGTTCCCAGGCAGTCTCGTCTGACGACGAAACGCATGGAACGGAACGCTCCAAATGAGCGATATTGGTGACAGAGAGGGCGGGACTTTCAGAGCGATGGGTTTAGCAGTGTGAGCATGCGCGAGAGGCGAGAGAGAGGGCGGGACCTTTTATATAGGCAATATACTTGTGTCCGTGACATGTTTCGGATGCTTTGTCAAATCCTAAGCCACATCACTCGATATATTTTCCTTTTCGTTGTTGTTACTCTTGTCGCACTCTTATTGTTATCGCTCTAGTCTGGGGACTGTTATTGGAATACACAGCTCATAAGAATGTGGGACCGGAAATTGCATTGCGGTGCACCGGGATAACGCTACAATTCAGGATCCTCTCTCAGCCTTCCTTTTGTCTCAAAACTTGAAGCCAAATTTTACGGCTGTTTCGTCAATAGAGAGCTACCATACGAACATGCTAATGGATAGCTAGCCGATCAAGTGAATACGTCAACAGCACATACAACAAGAGAAGTTGTAGTTTTTTTCTGGGTATACGATTCAAATCCATTCCAGGGCGATCAAATTGTAAGTTGTCATCAAAGTCGCGTCTAAGTTCGCATGCTTGCGTATTTAGTCAGAAACTTGTATCCTCAAAAAGTTAACCACTCAACAGGGCTAATCGCTTAGCTAGCGTCAACATTGCTGTCTTTTAGGTGGCTCGCACGAATAATATATTCTCTAAGACTCGTTATCTCTGGTGCTCAGTTGACATGGATGTCAAATATTGTTTCGATAACGCTTGAGAAATATCGGCAATTTATATGAGCACTTCTAAGCATTTGGAATAAAGTTAACCTAAACCACCTAGCTTGCACTATCACTGGGCTAGCGTTGTTTGGCTCGTCGTCTCACTTTCTCACGGTTAATACACTCACAAAATAAGCATTTTGTCGGTATTTTAACATTCTATTGAAGTCAAAATCTTATTTCTCTCCAGATCTTTTTCTCTAAACGGACGACTTCCCGCTGGCCTTTTGAGCTAACATCGATGCTAGCAGCTAGCCGCACTGTGTAGCTCAATGCGGGTCACTAGCATGGACCTGTTGGACCCCCAGTTCCTGGATAAGATGAACAACAACATTGGAAGGCTACATTACGAAGGTAATGTTTCTTATGAGTAATGAATAAGTCTTTGCCCTATATCAGACAAGTCTCTAATGTTCTCTTTTGTATTTTACCTGCATTTCTACTAGAGGAAAACACAACTACTGCCATTTCACATATTATGCGTCTTGGCCTCACATATGGTGTTGTACTATACATGCACTATGGTACAGAAACTGTACAAATAGTGGTAAACTGCCCTTTATAGGGTACATTCATTCATTCAACCTTTATTTAAAGTTCTAGGAGGAATCATTTAGGGGACCCTCATTCACAATGACGCTGAGATTAAACCATAGAAAATAAGATGGATAAATAAATAAACAGAACCGAGAAAATCAAACCAACCAAATCACCTCAAACAATTACAGGCAGATATGTGATGGTTATTAATAACATTCCTAAAGCGTCCGAAAAGTATTAGTGTATAATCTTTGGGTGAAACTGCAAGATAGTCACTAACATTAAAAGCTGTCTGTCCAAGATCCACCACAAAGCTTGGTGACTTTGCTGACGTCAAGAAGACTTAAAATACTAGAAGTTCTGTCAATACTGCTGTTGCTTCAAAGATGATATAATGTATGACCTATTGTAATAAGTATAATAGGAAATTGCAGTCAGTATTGAATAAGATGGATGGTACTGCAGGCATTTTTTCTGGGAGTTGAATATTTGTGTTTACTGCGGATCAAATTATGTTCAGCACTTTAATAGCTTCTCACTATTTACCTAAGAGAAAATATGTATCTCCATTATTGCTGTTGAATGTTAGAATTTCTGTACTTTCTGTGTAACTACAGTACAAATTCTGTACTTTTATACGTTTATATTTACGTTACGTTTATATTTGTTTTTACCTTGTGATATGCATCAAATGTTATTCACAAAGGGAAGTCTGAAATCTGAAATGATATACATTTACGTTCCACTATTCAACGGTTGATCTATTGGTCCATTTGTCCAATTTGTTCAGTGATCTTTTTTCCTGTT
>OMKX01001242.1:0-10874 GCA_900302425.1 Brosme brosme
CCCACTCTCTTCTTCTCTCTCTCCCTCCCCTTTCTCTCTCTCTCTCTCTCTCTCTCTCTCCCTCTCTCTTTCTCTCTGAGTGGATGAACTCACAGTCTCTTGGTGGCTTGGTTATCAGACATATTGAATTTTCTGTATTAACGAAAGGACAGCCAAGCAAAAACTAAAGTAATACATTTTTCGCTTTATACACCGAGTTATGCTTGGAGACAAGTAGGAGACAATGTGTCTGCTTTACTGTGACCTCTGATATCAAGGAGTATCAGATGAAAGTATATTCCTTAAGTATGGACGGCGACCTACAGAAGCATCCTGACGTACTTAACGTCAGACTGACATTGACTAGCACCACCACCCCTGTTCCACTCAGTCAGTTACCAAACCTGCCGATTGGCCGGATATTTATCTTCACGTGTATCATCACTGTGTATTTTTTCAGACCCCTCGGCGAATGCAGTTTGTGCGTCATTGTCAACTGTGTTGAGGTACTCTTTTGGTTTAGTCTGACGAAGGTTTTTGACCGAAACGTTACCAACAATAAAAGGTTCTGCATTATAAGCTGCCAAGTTGTATGCATTCTTCTGTCACACTCGTGACGCACCGACACCACAAGCTTGGAGGTGCAGGTCTCTGCAGTTCAATTATGTTCTGGTACAGCAGAACATTGGGAACGGCGCAAACATCCTTCATTTTGGAAAACAAATCAACAGAGTGCTGGAGCGATGGCTCCGAACACTGAGCGACAGAGATACGCTTTTTGCGTAACACACCAAAACTCACGCCAAAAGGTCTCCGAGGTGCTCGTTCTACTTCTTATGAGAAACAAGAGACTATAACAACAGAGAGATCAAAGAATATATAAAGAAAATAATAATAAATAATACATCCTTTACAGCCAAAACCAATTCATATAACTGCGTGATTTGAGGAGATATAATCAACTTTGTGGCCCAGTTCTAAAGCTGCAGGATAGTACTCTCTACGAGGTGAAGACTCAGACGGAGCTGTGCCGACTCTCTAAAATGCCCTGAGCTTGTAATAAACATGTAGAGAACTCTGGGAAGTCCTAAGCCAACGATCTTAGTGGGCAGTTTAATTACACTGCATAGAGACAGTTTCCTCTGGCAACACTCAGCTTGCAAAACTATGCAATTATCAAGGAGGTTAACAGGAACTTGACTAATGAATTAATAAATGGAGCCATTAGGGTTTACATCTGGAAGGGAATCAGGTCTGCTCTTTAAAAGAATCATCAAGCTTGGTGCTCTCTGCGAATTCCCCGTTTTTTAAGACAATTCTTAGAACTGTCCCCAAGAACTTTAGTGTGCCAACGTGTCGTAGTGTGAGGTCTGTGTCTCGTGTTTGTTTTCATACTGTGTTCCCGCAGTCCCATTCAGAATCCTCTTATCCTGCTGAATCCCTGACCCACCCCAGTCCCTCCCCTCATGACGCACTGTTCCATCGCCACCACCACCACCATCAGCACCACCATCACCACCACCACCCCCACCCACATCACATCCCCACCAGCTGAGCTGACCCTTAAAAGCCATGGAGGTAGGACTGAAGAAGAGCACAACCTTTCAGAATCCTATTGTCAGAGTGTGCGTACCTGTGAAATCCTTCAAAACCATTGGCCCGTGTGGCAGCCTAACGCAGCATCCGTCACTCCGTCGCACCGGAACAACAGAACAATAGCGTTCCAATTTGAGCAACATAAGGTTAGAGATCTTCAACAGGGGGTCCGCAGAGTTACTGCAGGGGGTCCACGATATGATTTTATCCCAAACCTCTATTTCTTCCAAAGATTAAAATTTGTACTTTGTAATGATGTATGTCTACAATGCTAAGCCATTGCACAGCCAAGAGGTGCTTGGCCTGAAAAAAGTTGAAGACCTCTGAGTGAGGCAAAGAAAAAAGAAAGAAAAAAAGAAAATCACAGAAAGGGAAACACAAAGAAACATGTGTGTGTAACTCGGAATCGCCATGACGCCTGAACATGCCTCGCACATCAGTCAATAGAAGAAATCAACTGCAGGGAAAACATTTTTGGTCCCCCCTGGCACTGTGGGTTTTGTTATCACTGATCTCTTCCTGGTAAATGTTTGCCAATTCCAAGCCTTCCAGACATCCAGTGTTCGTCAAAACGAGCAGATAAAGTGTATTTTCTGACCTGGAAGGCCTTGCTTGACCAAGGTTTGACCATGGCTAAAGTGTGGCTGAAGAGTGGGAGGCCTGGGGGGGGGGAACTGATTCTAAATACATTTCTGTGTTTGATGGAAAAGCTCTGCTTTGCATGTACTTGGTTACCAGTCAACACTCAGGTCACTTCAGGGCAGAAATGCTAAATGTCAGCTTGCCTGTCAACACTTTCTTGGGACAAACTTTGACACGGCTTAGTTATTCCACGATGAGTAAAACCGAACAACGCTAGAACCCCGAGCTGATTCACAGTATTTATACATATCAAATATATATTATGTCTGAGTGCTGGCATGTTGAATGGCAGTACAGTTGTTAGTAATGTCCATGCTGCATTACATCTTGTAAAATTCTCAAAAACAGTGATCTTGGAATCGTACTCAATAATCTTGTTTCTTCAGTAGCTGTCGTAACACAATGGAACGGAAAAGGAGATTTATAGTACAAAATAAAAAAGACGAAATAGAAAATGGATAAAAAAAAGGATTCCAGTACAAGCTATTGTTCCGTTGGGACCGTGTGAGTGAGCGATGTTGGCTTGGATGCATGAGCGGCCTACCGTGTTGGTGGTAGTCCAAGGGGATATCAGAGGGCTCCTGCAGCATGGCGGACCTGCGGTAGACCACATGGACTCTGCCGTGGTCTTCCAGCTCCTGGGTGCCTCGCACCAAGGGCTCGATGAAGTACTCATCGGAGTCGGTTCGGATCATCCCCGCCTGCGGGAACCAAACAGACGGCTTGTCAGAAAGAAAAGAAGAAACCTCGTCTTAGAGACACCCGGATGGGAACAGAGAGAACATACACCTTTTGGGATGACTGGAGTCAAGTCATGTCAAGTACATTGTTTTGGTGTAGCCCTTCATCACATGCAGTAAGGCACACAAAGGGCTTCACAGGCCATATTTTATGACACCCTCTAACACAAGCAAACATGAAAAACTCTCCTTGAGAGGTCCTTCAGAAGGATCGCAGAGTGACGGGGTACCCCTCAAATCAGGGATGGATTGGAGAGCAATTGGTGCCATCATTGATAGACATAATAGTAGCATTAACATTAACATTATAAGTAAAATTGTTACAAATATAACATTTTTATTGTCCATGGTTATAGGGTGCTGGCCAGTGAGCAAGCTGTTAGACATCAGGTGTGACTTATATGCACCCAAGGTTTAGGTCTGGGAGTTTGTTGTGGTTCAGGTCATTACGGTTGAGGATCCAGACAGATGGGAACAGACTATCTCACTCAGAGTTCCTTGATTCAGTCCTGTATGTCAATCACGGTCGGTGGCCGTGCCTTCTAAGCAACCCGTTACCACAATATGTGTTATGGTAATGTTGCCCATCTGGTTATGAATGAAATTGCTTTGGGGACACCTGGTCAAAGTCTCAATACTCCATAACAATTTATATTTGGATGTGGCACTGTGTGGGCACTGTGGCGCATTTCTGCACATGAAAAGAAAGCATTTGGCCCATTTGGAGGGATTGGGTTAGCGACGTATTGTTCACATATGGCTCCATTCCCTATAATCATTTGTCATGGTATGTCTGTTGTCTTTGTTTAAATGGTAAAAATATGTGGCCCACGGCTAATCGTGCTGCGAATTCACAGTCTGTCATATTGCATTATTTTAATTTTGATTAACTGAACATCCCACACAAACACACCAACACACCGCTCCATAGCTTACCCTTGTGACGTGTTGGCTACAGAATTCATTGTTGGGTGAGCCTAATTCTTCAGTTAAGATAAAAGATGACGTTCCAGTCTCAAGATGGGCTGCACTATGCCAACTGACATGAAATATCCTTATATTAGACATTATGCAAAATCGAAAGAGAAATGTAGAGTGAGTTGAATATAACCACCGGCAATCCCTGCGTTTGGCCAGATGAAACATTGGCTCTAATTAGAGAAAAGAGATTTAGGCAAGTGTGGGTTGCACTCCATTGTTACATTATGTGTTTTGAGCTGAGCTGCTTAATGAGAGAACAGAGTTCAGAGAAAGATGAAGTTGGTCGGTGGGTGTTTAGGGCCTTCCTGCCTGTCACCCTGTTCATCGTCCTGGGCCGGGCAGATTATGGGTTGGTGCAGAGGTCAAGTCGCAGGATCGTAAAATGGGGTCGCAGGAGCAAGCCCTCTACATAATTACGTAAAGTAAACAGTGGTTAAGACAATACCCACACACCACTGATTCACCTTCTGTGGCTTTTCTTTCCACGCTGCAACCATGGAATTACTTCAGCATTACCATGTCTCTCGTCACAGAAACGGTGGTACAACCATGGAATTACTTCGGCTTTACTATGTCTCTCGTCACAGAAACAACGGTTAAACCTTGGCAGGCTTTGACAACGGCGCAGGAGAAAGAAATCAACTATACAAAATAACTGGCCAAGGCCGGTTCAGCAGGGACATTTGTTGACTTTTCAAGAGACTGCAATTATAGTATCAAAGAAAGGGGGAGTGAGGAATAATACAGCCCATGATGAACGTTAACAGAAGGCTGACAAGAAGATCACTCTTCACCCCAGGGATGGGTGTTCTGTATCACTCTCTGTCTACTCCATAG
Organism: Brosme brosme; assembly: GCA_900302425.1. Classification (NCBI taxonomy): domain Eukaryota; kingdom Metazoa; phylum Chordata; class Actinopteri; order Gadiformes; family Lotidae; genus Brosme; species Brosme brosme. The sequence continues at coordinate 4,776 of OMKX01001242.1, forward strand.
GCGACTGCGTGCTGTACAGCGTGCTCTGTGCATGTAATATCGCTCTCACTACATCAGGGAATGGATGTTATTCCTCCCGCTTGAGATCGTGTTGTTGTGTCTCTGCTTCGCTGCAGAAGTCGTTGAGAATTAGGCAGAAAAGCCATTCAGTTGTGGTACGGGAGAACAGCAGCGCAAGCTCGTTAGAGAATGACATTCCTAATCTCTTAGCATCAAATAGACACGCACGCCCCGCAAACACATACACACATGCACCGACACGCACACGTGAACGGCTGGGGCTTATTGGAGTTACCAGGAGAGATGTGTACTGTGCAGTTAATGAAAGCTGCGGTTTGATAAGTCACGGTTTGTGAGACCGTGAGGCAAAGAGATTCATGAAGCATTAGATAAGCTTGAATTGTTTTCAAGATGAAACTTGAGATAAGCTCATGTTGGCAGACAAACAAAAGCACACACACACACATACACACGCACAAACACACATCTCACACGCAGAGCTTGCGCACATGCACAAACACAAACACGCACACATGAGTTGGCAACGCGGTTAATGACATTGCGAAATAATTATGTAAGATTGACAAGCATCGTCTGCAAAAAAATGTGTTTTTGTTTGAATATGCCTTCAAAAAATGTCAGAAGAAATGCTAATTGGAGGGTAATTGAGCATGTTTGTCAATATAATTTCATGTCTGGTTTTCTTCGGCAGACGGTATGAAAAAAAAGAGTGAATCGAGATGATCCACTCACATGTGCTGCGTGTCCTCAGAACATTTCTTCACTTCACTTGTGAAGTGACACAAAAGGCACTGAGGTAAAGAGCGCAATCAATGTTATTATACTCTGGCTGTCACACAGAACCAAGCTGTTATTGTTGTCGTTATCCTCGCTACAAAATATCCAAGAAGAAGCGCTACATGGTCTTCTCCAAGACCATGTTGCTCCATCAAAATCTACTGGGTCTGCAGTAACCCCAGTGGGCTTTTGGGGCTTTTGCAACCACTCCACACACACTGACTCATTGTCAACTCTCTCAGTCCCAGATCAACTGCAAAGTCTACTTGCACTGCTTTTAAAGGGAAGTTGGAAAGTCAGGAGAGAAAGAAAAAAAAAGGAAGCATCAAATGGCGAATGCCTGTGTGCCAGTGGGACCTAACTTCACAAGCACGATGTGAGAATCAAACCTTCTAATAAAAAACAATAAACACAGAGAGACCCATAACTGCAGTATTATTAGTATAATGAAATGTTGGCAAGACAGCTATTGGGGTTGTGAGGATATAAGGACGGAAGATAAATACATTTTACCTAGACGTTTTCGGTCAGGAAAGGAGGATTGTGAAGTGTATTCGTCAGATTCCTCTTTACGTGCTGTTATGATATGTTATGTTAACTGTTATGTAATCAGATTTGACATGACAGCATTGAGGTGGTTGGTCAGTGGTTTACGCGTGTCAAACCTTCATCTTCTAGACCACAATGTAGCTTAATTTCCTGCCTAAAAGGTCACCCTGCACGGGAGCCTTTCGCCTCCCCATGTTCCAAGAGGGAACCCTTTTAATATGGTTAATCGACAGATCTCCAGAGACAAAAGACAGACGGTCGTGAGGGGGCCTCCGCACCCACAGATCTGACGATGAACTCCTCCATCCCTGCTGAACAGCGCAGGTTGACCTGAAGCTGAAAATATTCAACTGGAATCTCACTGATCGATACGTGCTCTGTTCCTGCAAACACTGTGCAACCCGTAAGCTATCGATAGTCTCGACTAGATAGTGGTAGGAAATGAATACCCTCGCACCGGTGAGGGGTGCGAGAATAACGAGCACAAATGACGGCTCAGTGACAGAGCTCGAGTCCAGGGGATTAGGTGGGTCCATGTCTGCCATCGCCTTGCGTTAAGCCCCGTCTGAAGAAAAGCTGCCAGACACCCCTGCTAACCCCTGTCCCGCCATGTCAACGAATCAGGTATTATGGAATCACCCTGCAGAGTGTGTGAGTGTGTGCGTGTGTCATTCTAACGCTGAGGCAGCTGAACAGAGTCTAACTTCTGTATCTGTAATCACAAACTGTTAAACCATAATGGATTTCGAGAGGTGAGCAAAATGTTGTTGTGATGTAGGTTTTATTTCATTTGGAGATCATATAAGAATCCACGCTACCCTATTTAATAAATTAATTGTCCACGTTTCTTCCAAAAGCTACCCCCTCCTATAGTCATTTAGTGGACTATCTGGCACCTGTGCGGAAGTCCATAGATGAAGAAGATCCATATTATAGAAAACCTGGGGGCTCCACAAGGATCTTTACTTAAGAGGGCAGGGGGATACAGCATCACCATCTCAGCCCAATACAAGGTCAGTGGATTATCAGAGCAGTGTGCCTGTTGCAGACAGTGCAGGCTTTGCGCGGCTCGCCCAGGTCTGGGATCTTCTGCTAGCTCTCATTAACTCCCGCCTCATTTGTCTTCTTGACTGACCTGTCGGGTGTTTCAGCGGTGCATGAGTGATGCAACTTTAAACAGTACAGGTGTGAAAAAGATTATAGGACCTCTAGATTTGTACAGATAAAAGCTTGACACCTCATCCTACAAGAGCTAATGGGTCACACTTCAGTTATTTTATGTCTTGTTGCCTTTTTATTTTATGTCTTTGTTGTCTACTATTCATAAAAAACGAACTAAATAGATAATCATTTAGAAAGGGCTTTAGCTTCAAGTAATTACGGTTGGCTTACATCATCTCATATTTTTCCCCATAAAACAAAAGGGCAGGAATCATTTGTCAATCATTTACACATGCGTCCCTTGACAGACGGATTTAAACCTGTTTAAATGACATTTTGGTAGATAATTATTCAAACCCCCTGATGTAAACAGAATGCTAATTTGGATCTGAATATATACCGTCATCTGTAATTACAGGATAGGCATGCGATCAGCAGTGAGCATAGAGCGTCTTCCAAGCTGCAAGAGTAGATGAGAGAATGGCACAGAAAGACAGAAAAGCTCTTGTGGCACTGGGAGATAACCAATCATTGTTATGAGAAGGCCTACACCTTCATGACCTTTTAGGGATGAATCAATATCACTTCAAACCGACTCTTCACTCCTTACATTACAATGTGGCCAACTTTATCATATGAAAATATTCCGTTGTAGCTCAGTTGGTCGAAAAATAATAAGTATAAAAACAAGTAATAATCATTCGTGGTGTACATAATCATTATATTTTATATATCATCATTATATATTATACTGTTTTATACTGTACTTTTCAACTGTTTGAGTAATATTGCAGAAAAAGCACCCTCTCTCTTGTTGTTATTAAACACACACACTCATTGACTGTGGGAGAATAAACTACAAGGATTACAAATATAATTTAGCTACAAGGCTGATTAGATCATATTCCTGCTCATATTAGATCTAAATGAACTCATATGCTCCTGTCTCTATGTATCTTTTATATTAAATAACAACCAGTTCAGTTTTCCTTCAAGATTTTCCCAAAAGGAAATACTGTGCTGTACCATTCAACGATGATGTACTATTGACTTATTGTCTTATTGATTGTCTTGCAATCTATTGCAAGACAGACAATATGTCATCAGCCACAGATTATTCAATAAATATATGTTTTAAACCATGTTGCCAGAAAAATTCCTCTTCCCTTCCATGTCTAAAAGTTACCAGACCAAATATCAATATGGAAAAATACTGGCCAAGAACACTGCTAATAAAGTCCCCGTATAACTTAGTCAAGATTAGCTAAAGGAAATTGTCCAAATAGTGCGCAAGTTATGGTCAACTACACTTACATTAGTTGTAGTGCTGAAGGCAAAAACCTAGTCTGATACTACAGGTACATCACATGATACTACAACTACCGCCCAACTATGCATTTATCTAGAACACATAGCATCCTTTGTGTTTGCCATTTCACAAAACATTTTGAGGAGATTAAATGGAAACTAATCAGAAACGTAACAAAATAAAACATTGCTTTGCTCAAGGATCCCTCTGAGCTTGGCTGGCTAGAGGGGCGGTGACACTTTGGGAACAGAAATCCAGTTCTGGCTGATAATAGGACAGCTTAGCAGGACGGACCAGACAATGACAGGTGTCTGACGTGCCACCAGCTCTCTGTTACCTAAATAGAAAGCTCAAAAGACAGGATCAAGACTCTCCCTGTGTTCCATCGGGTTTATATACCCAGCATCGGCCCAGGCCAAGCAGACAGCACACACTGCGCCAAAGAAAACATATGGGATTCAGCTGAAGGCCTCCAGGTTTTCAGAAACACTCTGTCTCTTTCAGTCTAAACTTCTTAAGGAGCCCCGTGTAAAGGTGCTTTCCTTAAAGAGAGAGGAAAAAATAAAAGTAGAGGGCACTGCAACTGGGGAGAGAAAAAAAAAGGCTGGATTGAGTCAGGACACAGCCACCTTTCACCCACGGTGTTGTTCAAAGGTGTGTTTGCTTTCAAAAATGTGTACAAAAATGTGCAAACCTTCGTCATCCTTACCTGCAAGTTTCATCCCTAGCTCTTGAAAGAACCCATTAGAGGAGGAAAATAGTTAAAGGACGAGATATGAAAGGTCCACGTGTGGAAACCTTGTATTTATGAGAAAGATAAGCAAAAAAAAGAAAAACATGACCTCGATATATAAAGAAATCATCGGCCACTGAAGAAGCCAAATCTTTTATTTGGAAGTAAATAAATAATCACAATTCAAGACCGGGCTGGTTGCATTTTCCTCCATTATATCGAGCAAAGGATTCCATGAATGTGACCTAATGTAGCTCCTCCATTCATGCTCTCAGGTTCATGGAACAGACCAACTATGCCCACTTTGTAAAATATTACAATATTACTACAACAATGTTGATCCTAAGAATGTCTGAAAGAAATTCTTTGCTTACTTCTGTAAGGTCGCATATATATAAGTGTGTGCATATATATATTGCTGGTGGTGTTATATCCTGAGCTGTGGGGGAGGTCGGAGGGTGAAAAAGGGTTAGGGTCGGTTCAATGCGTTTCCAACATGTCCTGCAGAGCAAACATTTACCATTTACTTCTACTTTGAGAAGGCGGTGGTGAGCAGTCTGCATTCTGCTCTATATAAAACCCAGGGCTGGTCAAAGGGTCTGAATGTCTGCCTGTAAGGACAGCAGCAATGTGGCCTCCTCTTAGGTTTATATAGGTCAAGATTAAAAATGTTTAATACACAAATATCAACCCGGCACATTAAAAGGGCCCTATGCTGCTGAGGAAAAAGACTGAGGAAGGAGAAGAAAAAAGAAAACCCTGGCACATCCACGAGTGCCTCCCCTCCCGTACCTCAAACCCTATATCCAAACAGCTATTGGTCAAGCCTCGGCAACAGGCAACGCTAGGCCGGGCCGCGGTTAGGTAAACTGCGTCTGAATACGACTCTTGTGCCTGAGCTGAGTACAGTTCACTGAAAGGATGAACTGACTCGCTTTCTTAGTTCTAATCAAAAGGGATATTTTCTTTGCCCTTTTTTCTCACTGCAGTTCGATATACGTTAAAAGCGGTGCATGTCCAGCCAATTATTTTATATCCCAGAGGACATGAGTGAGGTCCGGTAAAGCATATAGAGCCTTTCAACCAAACCCCCCCAAAAAATGTTAAGCGTTTCTCAGTTGCTTCGATTCGTTCCTTTCATAAAGCTCAGAATAATATTTGTATCTGCTGCTGGAAGCAAGAAGAAGCCCGGCTGGATTGACAATAGCGAAAAAACTGCTGCTTACGAAGAATTTGCCAGCTAATACTTGGATGCATTACTCACCAGGCCATGTGTTTACATTTCAGTCATACCACAGATACTGAAACGCCCCCCTCCCCCCCGATTCCTCCTCTCTTATGCCTGGCAGGGTTGATTACGCAACTTGACACACAGATGGAAGGGCAGCCATGTTTTATTGTGTCCCCACTGAAGTAAAAGTCAGATCAGAAGCCAGACGTTTTCCTAGGCCCCTGGCTGGTGTAGCTCTACAGGTCAGTCCATCACCCGCTGAAAGCTGTACCTTCTGTCTGCATGGGTGTCGAGTCAGTGCTGCCAATCATAAATAGA
>OMKX01001245.1:0-11397 GCA_900302425.1 Brosme brosme
CAGGGTTGACACCCAATTAACTTGTGCATCATGCATCATCTATAACAGTGTTTGTGCAATGGAGTGACATGCCCTTAATGATAATAAATAGAGGTCAACTGGTAAGGAAGATAGAAGAGGAGAGTAAAGGAATTGAGGAAGCGGGCAGCAGCACAACACTAAAAATCCCTCAACGATTCCCCTCCCCTGGTCTAAGCTTCTATATTGTTGCACAGTCAGGAATTACAGCACATACTGGGTCAGCCACTTATCTGTTTCATCCAACAGTGAGACATGCCACAATTCTCACAGCAATTACTGCTCACTTGGAGATTGTAAGGAGTACATCTGTATAGTGGCTGGGTCCCCAGAGTGGCTCTTGGACATTTTGGAGTACTGTAATAGATACTGGGTTATCTTGAAAGATGAATGAAAGTAATAACACTCAGCTATGAGTTAGAATGTATTTGTTAAACATGTAGCAGTGGAGTAAACTAAAAAGATGACCAAATGTTCTCCCTTTTCCTCCAAGTAAAAGAAAAACACAACATGAAATTGCAAGCCTATGGGCTTTGTCACGTTGTTCTCATCAGCACCAGTGACATGTCACAGGAGGCATTTTGGATGAATCATGTCTTTCAGTCAGTTAATGAAACGGTTTGCACAAGCCTCTGACGGCACAAAGAAGCAATGCAACGTGATTAGACATTGAAACGAAAATAATCCATTGGGAAATTGTTCTGGTTAAAGAAAACATGAGCCCTAGTATTCCCCATTCTGCAGCAGTTAGGCAGCGTATATAATTCGGATTAACTTCAGTATGATGGAGAGAGTGGCAGAAGAGAGGGGGAGACAAAGGGATCAGAGGGATTGAGGGTCACAGGGAAAAAGAGGATACAACTTTAAAGCGTAGAGCCATTCATCCTGATAGAATGTGTAGTACGTTGGTGCTTCATTTGACAATGCTATAAAAAGAAATCTCATATTTTGTCTTCTAAGCCTCTCAGAGGATATCGATATAAATGTGAAAAAACTCTCAAAATGCACATTTCGTGCACCGATTGGCTTGTCAAGGATGCACTGAATGCTGATGCTGTTGATTTAGTTGCAGGTTAATGCAACTCATTTAAGGAACTTATTGAATGGCATGCATATCATGTGCATGCTCTTCCATTATGAGGTTAATTATGTTTGGCTGGTAGCAGTGCCAGTAGGGAGCGCAAACCAGAAGCCTTTATACTTTAAGCAACTTATTCCAGCTTTCTCTAAACACCCCCATAGCACTCCAGCATGCTAGGAATCACTTCAGTATGTACAGGGGTCTGCCCTCGGGGTTCATCTGAGCTTGTCACAGTTCAAGAGGAATATGTGCTGCTTCACTTACTTAGTGCACTCACAACAGAGACGCATCTCTGGATGACTGGGGGTTCTCTCTGAGAACTGCCTCTCTTCATTTGGTTTCCTTTAGCTTAGTATAAGGACTTGCATTCATTTTGGAATCAGCAATGGAACATTATAAAAGGTCATATTTTAAAACACACTATATTGAATCATGTCTGTTGTAAAAATATATATATACATGGATACTCTTACATCACAAGTAAGAGTAAACACTGGAAGAGAAGAAAGTAATACTAGAAAAACAGAGTTGCTAGGCAACTAATCCATTGACACAAAATACCAGTTTGGATGTTGTGATCATGAAGGTCAATAATTAGCTAGTTATCTTGCCAAGAGTCCATTTGTTCTCATTGACCTGGAAATAAACCATTACAAAAGCACTCATGTGAACTAGGAGCTTCCACTAGTGTAGTATTAATGCACATCTCACAATAATCGACTTTATTAGACATATGGCTAAACATTTTTACATCCTACATTGTAGCCCCCCCTGTAGGATAACTGACAGCATAACTAAATGTACCTAAATAAGATTTAAGCATAGAGGCTACCAACAGTACTGTCTTGTATATAGTACATTTTGTAAATAGTCTATTACAAATAAAACACTGAAATCTATTTTAGATCATTTTATTGATAACCAAGCATAGTGATTGTATACAAAATCCCTGAGCAATATATGAAATTGATGTGGTGTTTAAATCAAACATCGGTAAATAAATAAATAGTGGTAGTGACACAAAAGATTTTTATCTGGAATCCTCCGTTTATAAATGTAGGGAATCACTCTTTATCTTAACGTTTAATTTAGGATTACATTTATTTGAATAGATACATTTTGTTTCATCACTAAACAGTGCCACGTGTTCAATCAAGGTCTTAGTCCAATAGCCCTGATGTGTCTCAAGTGCATACATTGTGTTGTATCCGGCCTATGAGTGGGGAACAGCAGATGCCCTGTACGGTGTATTCTGTGTATTTATTGTGTTCTGTGCCCTTTAGAACACGCTCCAGTCCTTCACGGCTCCATGTCATTGTCATTCTGCAGAGTCTTCATAGCCAGGCCCCATAAGGTGACGCTGGAGATTAACTGACCCTCACCTGCCCTATAGGAGCCGCTAGCGGCCTTAGTGGAAGCTGTGAGTGGACTGTGACTGTCTGTTGGATGGAGGTAGGCCCTCCCTACTATACCTCCACCCTCCTCCATCGCCACCACACCGCCTTCCACATAGGGGCCATAGAGGGCCTCTTGCGGCAGGGCATGTTTGGCCAGCTTCAGGTGGTCTGCGCCAGGGGGCGGCGGTGGACACTTCTCCGTGTGGCTGGAGGCGAGGAGGTGGTGCGGGACGAGAGAGCGCAGCTCAGGGAGGCTAGTGGTGGTGGAAGCAGAGTGGAGGTGCCCGCTGGGAGATGGAGTCCCTACATCTCTGGATTGATGCGGAGATGAGGACTTCTCTCCCCCCGCGTGGGGCATTAGGCTGGCAAAGGGCTGACCCGCGGAAGACGGAGGTGCTGGTGGTTTGGACAGTGCGCTGCTGGATCCGTCGGAGGTGCAGGGCCGCTCCGGAGTTTCGGATTCGGGGCTGGTCTCTCGGGCCCCCTTGCAGTGCATGCGGCTGTGTCTTCTCACCAGGGCAGAGCGGGTGAAACTCTTGCCGCACGCATCGCAGACATAGGGTCTCTCCCCAGTGTGGGAACGCATGTGGCGCCGCAGGTCCCCAGAGCCGATGAAAGACTTCCCTACACAGAATCACAATGTATCCTTGTTTACATTTTAAGGAACATTGTGAATAGTATATAGAAACATTATTTGTAAACATCCAGCGAACGCTAGTAGATGGATCCATTTGTATACCATTTACAACAGACTAAAATCCCAGAGTTAGAGGGACATAAGTGAAGTGGGAATATTGACATATGTATTTCTTCGTTGTCACTCATCCGTGAGAGGACTGAAATGTGCGAGAGTGCATCTACCAGTGTTTCAACATTGCATGCCCGGGAGGGCCGACCCCTTGAGAAACCCCCCCAACCACGCTCTCCCTATTTCAAAGTCATAACATGATGTGTTGTTTATTTTATTTTACTTGCGAGTGGTGTGCTGAAATATTTCATAGATTTGTTTTAGTTTCTCTTATTTTATTTATTTTTTGTTTGGCTGTCTTAGACATAAATTTTATCTCAAGCTGAGTCCTGCATTTGGACGATGTTTCTATGTATTATATCAGGACACATCAGTTAGGATCAGAACTATAAGTCACATAATCTAGCCTATTGGGCCAACAAGTTTAGTAGATATTATGCCCAAGACAGAATTTCTGTAGTGTGTTTTATGTTTGAGGGGTAAAAAAAGGTAAGCCTACATTTAGTTTAGTACCTACTATTTTAGGAGATAAGGTATGATATAATAACGGAAACAATGACATTAACCTTTTTAATTATATAATTATAGGAACCAATAAAGCTGTGGAGAACTCTAGCCCTACTCTGCATTGCGATTCCTCTTAAGACACAAAAACTCAGGTTGTTGTATTTAGTGTTAAGCTTTTATATTTTTTTATGTATAATTTGTTCAAATCTCAAAGATCTCTGTTCCCAGCGCTTCTGTTGCTCTAGCTCCGCCATAGCCTCTCTGGCGGAACAACCACTGCTGGGTGATGAAAACCCCATCATCACCTGTAATTTGGTTGCATGGCGGGAATTGTGACACCCTCACTAAGTTTGTTACATTCATAATAATGCAAATGAAAGGGCTTTCATCAGCGGGCCATAGGCTAAACTACCATTGTGTTACCTCATTGGGCGATAGATAGTAACTTAACTGACATCTATTTAAATGACAATCTTTAGAGATCTTCGAGATTGGCACTTTTTTCGCGTTTCTATCCGGCAAAGCAGGGTTTGGATGGCGGTTCTGCTGACAGCCTCACAGGCTTCCTCCTCGCAGACATCTTGTGTCTTTTTTATCTTGCATGGATGGGTGCTTGTTGTTGTGAGACCCGGCAAGAGCAGAATCTAAATGACCTTCCCAGACATGAAGACAAGAAGCTCCTTACCGCAGGTGTCACAGTGGTGCGTTTTGTCCCCAGCGTGGCGCACCTTGTGCTTCAACAGCTTCCTCTGCATGTTGAAAGACTTTCCACACTGGTCACAGGTGAACGTCTTGTCTGTGGCGTGGGTCTTTTTGTGGTCTTTAAGATTACTGAAGTTGCTGAAGCCTGGTGAATAAAGTAAAGAAAAGGTCAGTGAGTTAAAACACAGTCAGGGTTGTGTTGCCTTTGTTGATTTCGATTTGGTTTGGTTTTGTAAATACAGCAGCGAAGTCAAATATTTAGTGTCAAGTAAAATGACTATGGGTAAAAAACTTGTATAAAACATTGTGTCTTGAGTGTTATAGTTTTGGCCTCTGTGTCTATGCTTAAGAAAATTGTTTGTGTTTGAAATAATATGCTTATGCAAAAGAAAAACTTTACCTACCTCTCCCACATATATCGCACAGGTGTGGCTTCTGGCCGGTGTGGACCACAATATGTCGCTGGACGTCTCCTGCTGCAGCAAAGCTGGGATGCAGAAGACAGAGGTTTAAGTACTATGCATGTCATTGACGATCCTTGACAATGCACCAATGCAACATCTTATCAAACCACATGTCAGTTAGCCTACCTCTTCCCGCATAGCTCACAGATGTATGGCTTCTCTCCAGAGTGCCGGCGCAAGTGTGTCTGTAAGTTTCCAGCCTGGATTTGAAGGGGAAAGGAGAGGAGTAGTCTGTTTTTTGCAAAGGGTTACAAATGGAAAGTATACAAATACTTAACAGTACATTGAAGAATGCACCGTCCCGACGTTACCTGTGAAAAGTTCTTGCCGCAAATGTTACACTGAAAGGGCTTTTCACCTGGAGAGGAAAAATGTGTGAAGTAAATAAAAGATATAACTCTTTTACACACTTTTGCCATTTGTGTTTTTCCATCTGTTGCAACATGATGTAGAACTCAATGTATTGTATAGAAGTATACATTCACAATACATTGATTTTCAACATAATGTAAAAATCAATGCATTGTGTATGGAGAAAAAAAAAAACATTACATGATTTCAACATAATGTTAAAATCAATGCATTGTGTATGGAGTATAAATACCGGTATGAGAGCGTTTGTGAAGCTCCAGGTTGCTTGGGTGTTTGAAGATCTTTCCACACACGGTGCAGCAGTACTGCTTATGTCCCGTCTGCTTCGGGGGGTCAGAGGGCTTCTTTGGGTCGTCTTCCTCGTGGTCCGCAGGTGGGGGACTTGGTAGCTGGGTCTCGGGCGCTGCCTCCTGAAGCTCCTCTGTGTCCTGTGATGGGCCATCCGTGGCAGGAACCTCCGGCTCTTGGCTCTGAGTGGGAGGCTCTGAGTGGTGGATCTCTCTACTGGGAAAGCACAGCACCGGCTCGCTGAGTGACTCAGCATACATCTCTTCCAAGGCCTTCTGGGACCGCAGGTAGTTGTACTTCTTCAGGTACAGGGTCTTCTTGGGGCGCAGCAACTTGTTGAGCGAAGAGTCTTCCGATTCGGGTGCTGAACTGGGGGCTGCAGCCGATGGTGCCGTGGACGATGTGTCAGTGGTATTCTTTTCCACCATCGCAGCCCCATATGAAGGGCTTTGATGGGCCGTGCTAGCGGAGCACACAGGGGTGAGACTCTGCGTGCCTTGGTTGATCACAAGTGATTGACTCTGCTGTTGCTGATCTCCCACGTCCAGCAAAGGGCTGGGGCCTTGATTTGATTCTTGGTTGTTCTGTGCTGCGCTCTCTTTAAAGTACTGCTTGCTATAGAAGTTGCGGAGTTTGTAGCCATGGACCAACTGCTTCTCCACAGGAGCCTGTGTGCTATCACAATTTGAGCTGCTATGGCGAGCTGGAAGGTGCAGCTTTTTAGGGTCTAAGTTGTTGTTGCAGCCCGATCTTTGAGATTCAGATGTAGGGCAGTGGAGGTCTATGTGATGGGGAAGCCCCCCTCCCAAGGGGGGGGCATGATCAGAGTTTAGGAGAGAGAATGATGTGGTATCTGCTGGTGGAGGACATGGCTTGAGGAAAGCATTGCACATGCTCTGGAGGTTTGGGACCTGCAAACACTGGGCGATTTCCAGAAGAGCCTGGACGTTATCCTGATTGATGTCCAGATGGGAGGTGTACATATAGTCCAGAACTTGTCCGATGCCACTGACATCTTGAATAACCAAGTGAAACACATCATTCTTCTGACTGGGGGAATTTTGGAACAAGGACCTAGAAATATTAAGTTATCATTATAATTTAGGTTTCAAATATGTTATCAATGTATAATATAAATAATGCAAAGGCACCTGAAATAAGAACTGAAGGCAGCCAAGACATTTTTGTGAGCTTTGAAGCAGACACCTTTGACCACAAGCATGCAGTCACAGAGCAGACCCTGGATCCTCTGCTCTTGTAGTTGCTGAAGAAGGTGAGAACTGTGACTGGACAGCGTATCCATGGTCGCTCAACTGTTGAACGACGGAGCCATCAAAACCACTAATGGATGAATGCCAACAACATGAAAAAAATAAGAAGATACATTAAAATGATGACCATAGCAACTTCGTTGACTACATCGGCACAGACATGAAATACAATATAAGATCCGGTCGGACACCCGTTTCGGTTTGCTCAGAGACCAATCATGAACAAATTCGAACAACACCTCCAAAGCTACTAGGATTTGCATGCTTTAAGATTGTGCACGGTTTCGAAGAGTCATTTCCAACCACAATATTTATCTGGATAAGTTTGCGGAACTGTACCTCATCCCCATTGAATGAAGCTACTACAAAGCTTCATACTTGCAAAATATGTATATAAACCAATGTGTTGTCAGCCACTCACCTTTTATTTGCTTGAGTGGTCACTTTTTTTACGTACCTCACTTCCGGGTTCATCGTGTAATTCTCAATGTATATCTTATATTATTGACACGCAATATAAACGGCTCGACATTTAAAATTAGTAATATATTAATTAAAAACACGGATCGACGTAATTGCCAAAAATACACTCTTAAATGCGCATTTTTCACAAGCAGGAACCATCCACCTCGGAACTTTTGATTAGGCTATGATGGCTTACAGAGCAATGTAGTGTGTAGCTACCATTTCTGCCTCACTGGTCACGTGTGTTTTGAAAAGTTTTTCCTAACTGGAGTATTCTCATTATACGTCTCGCTATCTGCAGAACAGGGGCTTTATTCCGATTTAATATATCTGTATTCAGCAGTTGGTGCTTTGTGTTACTGCTAATACTGCTAACTACTGTTAGCTTCATGTCCGCGTCAGCTTGCTAACTTTAGCTTACGTTGTAGAGACGTTGTCGATGTAATATATGCTGTTATACATTCCCTAAGGTAACATTTTTTATGAATGAGTTCATTATTTTAAGGGTAGATAGTTATCAACATGGTATTTTTCACCTGCAATGCGTGTGGCGAATCGCTGAAGAAAGTCCAAGTTGAGAAACACGTGAATATGTGTAGGGGATGCGAAGTTCTCTCTTGTATAGACTGTGGGAAAGACTTTTGGTAAGTTAAATATAAATGAAATACACATTTTTAATTTCACTGGGTTGATATTAACAACGCCGTGCACTATGATCGTCGGTTGATATTGTGTGTGTTACAATTGGTTGACAACAGGGGCAATGACTATAGGAATCACATAAAATGCATCAGTGAAGACCAGAAGTATGGAGGGAAGGGCTTTGAGGCAAAGTCTAACAAAGGGGACGTTAAACAGCAGCAGTGGATCCAGGTAAACGAGAATGCAGATGGATGTCTTAAAGACACCCACATTTGATATTTATCATACATAAAAAGGTATGGCCATGTTGTTGGACAAGAACCATTGTTTCTGATCATCAAAGCTGAATAAAAAGCATGCAAATAATAACAAAAAGTAAATTCTAATTTGGTATTTTCTATCTCCTCAACAGAGGATTAATGATGCCATGAACAAGCCAGGAATAAGTCAAATGATGAAGGACATCCTCAGTCAAGTCAGTTCATATGATAACGTCCCAAGAAAGAAAGCTAAGTTTCAGGTGGGTAAAATAAAAATAAAACTCATTGTTTATATTTGTATTGATATTGTATGCTGAAGGCTTGTAGTAGGTAACTCATCAGTTTGTGTTCCTATTCCCATATGGCTGCTCATCAGAACTGGATGAAAAACAGTTTGAGAATTACCAATCCTAAACTACAGGATGAAGTCTGGGAAATCTTTTCTGCAGCTACAACCAATGTAAGACATTTCGTCCATTCAACAAATATGCTAATATGCTTTAAGTCTACTCCAAACAACCTCCATCTCCTTCAATGGTAAAGCATTTAACCAACAACGTCAAGTAGATGCCTTTCATGTATAACTTAAATATGGTGGCATAACTAGCAATATTATTTAAATGCATGCTCTGTATAAATGACATTGAGATCGGTCCAATCATTGTAAAGTACAGTCCAATCACTCTGTATTTCAAGCCACAAATCCTTTGTGATTTCTTATATTGAACATGCATTGTTGAATTGCATAACATTGGCAGCTTCACATATTTTCTCCTGTGACAAATGCTTATGTGTTCACATCCTTCTGCACTATTGTGTCCATTTATAATTTGAAAGGGAGCAGAAGCCTCAAAGCTGAATACCACACCTGAAGATACTCCAGCTGAGGTGAATGTGCAGAATGGATCAATAGAGGAGCTGGTTCCTAAAGAGGAGAAGAAGAAGCTGAACAAGAGGGAGCGTAAAGAGGCCAGGCAGCAGAAGAACGGGAAGACGAAGAAGGGTGCCGAAAATGGCCCTGCCGTTGAACAAGGAGAAAAGGCGAAGAAAAGAAAACATGCCTCAGAAGAAGAAAATGGAGAACAGAATGGACAGAGTGATGGAGACGAGACGTCTACGAAGAAAAGCAAGGACTGCTCTGAAGGTAAGACAATGCACATGATCTTTTTATTATTTTTCTGCGTCAACTTAATCTGAATGGAGACTCAATCACACATCTATATCTATAATGATGTTTTTTTTCTGTGTTGTTTAGGAGCATTAAGACAGGCTGCAGATGAGATACAGTTTAATAACATGTTTTACTTGGAGTCATTTTTGTATTGGCTAGGGTAGGCCATTTATTTTAGAAGCATTTTTGTTCATTGTTCATTGTTGTTCATTCTCTTTCATTCCGACAGCAATCAAAAAAACAATTGCATCTTGTCTTTTTAAATGTTTTAATGGTGGGATGACCTGTCTGTCTACCTACTTACCTAGCTTTCTGCAGGCACTTTGCCTGTGCACTAATTGCGCATGACTGGAGTCTTCTACAAGGCTTGGCAGACCTATTGCTACAGATGGCATGCTAGTCATGTGTTTTTGCGGGAGTGGTTTTGGAGGGAGTCCTGAAGCGAGGGGTGGAGCTTTTTTGGTTGGATATTTTCAAAAACTAGCTTACTGGCTGGTTTATCCAAATTGCCTACCCTAGCTTTAATATATAAAAAAAATCTCCTGTTTGGATTTTTCCTAGATGACCAAGATGAAAACCAAATGGCAAATGAGGTTGAGGAGCGAGAAGCTTCCAAAGGTAACAGATTTCATGACAGTATTTGATATAATTTTTTCATGAATTGGTATTTGTATGTATTTGAAGAAAGAGTCACTAGGTGTCAGTGTTGGGGATTTCAAATCATCATCATCATCGTCAGCGTAATTTTATTTATATATTTATCTTTCTAGCACCTGTTTAATGTGATAATCAAATGGGTAACTGGATGCCTGGTGACCTAAGAACCTTGTATTGATTGATAGTTGAATGCATGTTCTCTGACTCCAGGCAAATTCAACTGGAAGGGAACAATTAAGGCCGTCATCAGACAATCACCTGACCAAGAGCTTTCGGTGAAAAAACTCAGAAAGAAGGTGAGAACTTCAGAGACACCATACAGTTTGTCAACAACCTCAAACCAAACAACCTGATAACATAACATGGGCATTTTTTGGTTATAACAGGTTTTGGCAGCGTACTTCTCCTTCAGCGGTGAGAGCAATTTCAAATCAGAGGAGCAGTTGATGGCCCTTTTCAACAAGAAGATCAAGGGAAATCCAAAATTCAAGGTTTTGAAAGACAAAGTTAAACTTGTAAATTAATATCCACATCACTTATGTAATTCCCAAACCATCCATTTTTACATCCCTGTTTCTTCTGGTCTCTATGATCCTGATGCCTTTGTTAAGCATCTCAAAGATTAAATACTTTTATTAGAAAATTGTTCCATGTGATTCTTGTTATATAGCGCAAATAATGCAAACCATTTTAAAACATATTGAGAATTTGATAATTGATAATTATCTACCAGTAAATGTTTTGAAATGTAATGATTTTAAAAGACGGTTACTTGATATCATATGGCCTCATTTATTTTACTTATTTGTTGTCAGTTGATGCCATCCATGTTTTTTAAAGATGGTAACTTTATATCAGATGGCCTCATTTATTTAACTTGTGTGTCGTAAATTGATGCCATCCATGTTTTTTGAATCTATAAGTGAGTTTGCCCAGATTGCTTTATATACCGATATATAGATAGAAAATATGTTTTAGATGCTCTATTGCGCATTCTGAGGCCCAAGGTAAGGCTGGGAAAAGGCACCTTATCTGTGGGATTGGATGTTGGATGGGGGAAAGGAAAGGGGGATAGGTGCACCTGAGGTGAATTTGACTCTCACACGGAACAGAGCTAATGCACATTCCTCGGCACCCCGAACGGGGTTCACTTGGCCAGGCACACAGAAGCTCCATAGAAGGTTGATGCCTGGTGTCAGCCTCAGGTGAAGTTTTAATGCTGTCTGATTTCCCACTACTAGAATGAGCAGCCTCTACTGTGTGTGTGTGTGTGTGTGTGTGTGTGTGTGGGTGTGTGTGTGTGTGTGTGTGAGTGTGTGTGTGTGTGTGTGTGTGTGTGTGTGTGTGTGTGTGT
>OMKX01001247.1:0-11275 GCA_900302425.1 Brosme brosme
AGGCCCGGTCCATGATCTCCTCCAGGGACGAGAAGCTGGCAGAGGAAGGCTGGTGGCTGCCCTGGTCCACGCTGTTCAGCTGAACGATGACAGCAACAACAATAACAACCGATCGTTACACGAAAAAGCCCCAAAAGGTATAAACCAACTTCCAATGTCTGCTGTAGAAGACATAAAACAAATACATACAATGAAATGAAAAGAATAAACATATAGTCTTGGGGTGTGCTGACCTGCAGGCTACCAAAGTCTACTATGATGATGTCAGTCTGGGAGTGGTAGAAGCCAGACTTTGGGAGCAACAGATAGGAGGGCTTCAGGTCAATCCTCAGGTCTAGAATCGTCCTGGTCTCAATGATATGAGACAAACCTGTAGGAGACAAGGCAATAGCATTCAATGGTAAATAGTACAATTACATATAACCCCAGCAAATTCGCTGCACAAATAGATGAATAAAATGAAGAGTGACGTTTTTCTGTTATCTGGGTGGATAATCGACAAAATATATATTGAGCACATTGAGCACAGGAATACAAAATGTTCTGTGTAGAAATTGTATGTAATGTTTAAACAACAGCACAACAGGTTTATTGCACATCCCAGAATAAATAATTCAGAAACAGTGGCAAGAAATCCATCCTCTCCATCCTAAGATGGCCATTTGGCCCTTGAAGAATCTACATGGGGCTCTTCACCTGCGGCGGTCTTCTCCTTGATTTCTTCCAGTTTGGACAGTGTGGCAGAGGTCAACACCTCCAAGTCCACTCCCTTCCCCGTCTTAAAGAACTCCATTATGCTGGTTACTGTCAGCTGCAGGGGAAGCAGACGCAGACATGTACAAATAAATAATAACACATTCTTTCTTGATTCCCAGTTGTCTGGTTAACCTTTCAAACCCATGGGCCCATCCCAAAGTGTTGCAAAACTAAAAATGTCCTAGTATTTACTGATGCTACTTACTATTGTAATTTAGCCCTTTTGGACTCTTTTATCCAAAGATACTTAGAGAATTTTAGATATATGTCATTAAGGAGGAGGTATCTAACTCAAGCATGCCTACAGTTTGAGTGCAGACAACGGGGCTCAGAATACTTTTGTTGATTCGCTAAAGTATCCGGCCCCACTAGCGTGTCCAGACTCAATTAGCAGGGGCTGGCCTAGGAGAGGCACAGAATAACACCGAAAGGGGGCACCAGACCACAATACTGCACCTATGCAGAAGGGTGTGGAGAATGTATCACAATATGATTGAGTAGGAGTGGCCATCAAATATTGGTTTGGATGATTCACCCATCTCTGAACTCTTATCCGCCCCATACTCTTCCAACCACAACACTGACGTCCTCCCCACCCGTCCCTCCGTCCATCCCTCTCTTTACCGCATCGTAGATGATCTCCACGGGCTGGGAGTGGACGTGGAGCAGCTGGTCGGCGGCGCTATCCTCCGGGTTCAGCTCGAAGCGGACGCTGAGCAGCGAAGACGCCGCCTCTTCCACAGAGGCGATCAGAGAGGGCACCTGCCCCTGCTGCTTAAGGCCGGTCACCAGCCAGCGCGCCAGGGCGGCCTCCACCCTGGGTTGGGGGGGGGGTGTATGAGGTGGGGCAGAGGAGTTGTAGGTAGAATGGTTGGGGGTGGGGGAAATAGAGGGGTAGAGCGGGAGAGGAGGTGAGAGAGGGTAGAGGGTGGGGTTTCTGGTTTCTGGTTCAATGCGCTGTGCCATCTCCCCCAAGCAGGACTGCTGGATCCGAGATTGCATGTTGGGTAACATGGATATTCTACAGAATTCTCTTTGCCTGCATTAATTGAAGTTGCTTACGGTTGTGGTCTCCGTTCACTGACACACATTCTGTTTTGGAACCCTTCACCACCGCAGTATAGATGTTTTTTAATGACAGGATATATGGCTTTGTATGATCTAGTCAGAGGGCTCCAACCTTTTTTGGTTTGGTGAATAGCGATTGTGGCTTTTATGGTCTCGATTTAATAACTAGTACCACATCCAAAGCCACTGCAGACTTTGTTTTGCTTTGCCTTCCCCCCTCTGGTTGAAAAACATTTTCAAACACTTTATTTTATCCTCTGTTGGCGTTTTGAGGCGTTTTTGAAGTAAAAATAAGTAAAAATAAGTATGAAACACGTGGGATTACGACTCCGGCTTAAACTTAAGACACTTCCATTTTGTCGTGTAAAAGGGATTTAGGTATTGACATGTTTCTGATGGGTTTGGGTAATGACTCACTTGATAGCCTGGGCTCCGGGTCTTTGAGAGATCTTCGTGCTCAGGTCAATCATCTGGACCTTCAAGATCTCCGGGATGTTGGGCAACTCTCTCACCGTAATGGAGGTCTTGAACAGCTTGAAGTTGATTACAACCGCCACGTACTGCACCGCAAAATAATTGAAATTATATTATAATCAAATAACGTTTCTCCACAAAGTGCCTCGAATAGAAATGTGTATTAGGCGTTACAGATCTAGGTCACTCAATTTAGACAATGGTGCATTTTCTTCTGAGCTAGAAGGACATTCTTTACATGCAAAAGAGAATTCTGTTTCCTTTTTGTAGGTAAATGGTAAATTGTAAATGGACTGCATTTAATGATGCACTTTTCTAAAGAGTGGTCACTCAAAGCGCAGTGCAATTATTGCCTAACATTCATTGCCAACATTGCCAACATCACCCATTCATACACACAATCACACGCTGGCGGCGGTGTCAGTCATGCAAGACATTTGGGAGACAGGTGGTTCATAGTGGCTAACACTGGTTTAGAGTCTGGGGTTTACCTGCTTGGGTATGGCCAGGTTGTGACTACTTCCACTGTAACCAATGGCAGTGTAGAGCTTCTCCTTCTCCTCTGTGGTCATTAGCTCATCCAACCCTGAACCTGAGGATCAGAGCAGAAAAACAAACTTTGAACGCTAAGACATTGGATCCAAGATGTCAGGGCAGCAGGTCCCATGTGTCGTGTGATGCGTGGGATCAACATAAATGATCAGCGATTCAACAACCCTGTATTTCTCCATCCCATGGAAACAAACGTTTGTTCTTTAATCAACCAGATGGCTACAAGCTCCCCATAACAGCACCATCCGACAGAACCATTAAGGGAATATGAATATAAACCATTGAGGGAATATGTTACATCAAAAATGTATATGAGGACGGCAAGCATTTGTGTCGATCTTGTGGATCTCAGTTTGTAGAACGTGGAGGAGGTGTAATGGGGTTGTGAGAAGACTTCAGCAGGAGTGCAGGTTTAAGAGGATAGGGGTCTGCGAGGCTCACTCTCTGGCTCTTTTGATTCCTCCTGCTCCTCCTTTTTGCCTTTCCGGCTGAACAAGCTACTGAAGAAGCCGCCTCCTCCTCCACCACCCTGTTTCTGCCCAGTCTTCTTCGCCACCACCTTCTGGCCTGAGCGGATCACCTGGTGGATGGACATGAGGGGATGTTGCCAGAATGAATTATAACGGGAAATTACAGCGATAGCATAATTCTTATGAGAGAGTTATTAGGGTGGGAAACGCGACCAAAAGGGATTCAAAACAAAACAGAGCAACACAAACATATGGAATTACATTTGCGTCAATATTAAATAAATAAATATGTCTGTGAAACAAATAAATGAGGCAATAAATATATAAGTCTGTGAGCATGCTGTGTCAACTCAGAATCAAAACTAGTGGATTTGTTCCTTTGTGGGCACTACTGGAGAAAGATACCAAGCCAGGGCAGTTCATAAGCGCTTACTTGGGTTGGAAATAACAAGATACATACTATGAGAGCTGCTAAATACTCGATTGGTATATAATGGATGTCAATTGCTTGCCAACTGGCCAAATTGGGAATCCGCCTTCATCAAGAGAGGGAGTGAGTTGAACAAAAATGATGGCATCTCTAGAATGTCAACAGTTAACCTGGGGTCTTGACAAACTGGCCGAATCCTATAATTTATATGTTTTAAATGTGACCATTCTACACAAACTATTAAGGAACATTTGATGTTATTGTACCTCCATCTTGGCCTGTTGTCGGGCTAAAGTAATGTTGAAGACGTCCAGTAGTTTCTCCAGGTCCTGAGAGAAGTGCATTCAAACAACAAACATGTTAAGCAAACCAAATAAAACATCTAATATAGGTAAAAGAAAGACGTGTGAAGCCTTGTTCAGTTGAGACACGGTGGGCGAACGTTCACGACCCACTCCTTTGTTTAATAAATTTGGGAAAAATCTCTGAGGCATTTATTCTGTTGACGCATCAAAACCGTACCTAACGGCGAACCCATTCGATTTTATTGTACAGAATTTAGAGTTTTATGAAACATCACACCCCCATATATAATAATACACTAAAACAACAAAGGCCCACAGCAGGACTAGGTGAGGCATACCTGTATCTGTTTGTCTGTGTCCAGACTGAGTTTGCCCTGGGTCAGGAGCCTGGACTTCCAGGCTGCCTTGTAGGCCTTCAGATTCTCTCTGTGCTGTCTGATATTGGGCCAAGACCACATCTTGTTAAACCGGCGGATATGGACCTCCAGGATGCTTTTGAATGCATAGCCCCACCTGGGAGAGAGTGAACACATACAGACACACACACATGCATGTTGGACTTTTGGATTGCATTGCTCAGTGTTCAGGGACCAGCAAGATAACGTGGTCATTAAGGGGCCGCAATGACTGCGCTCTAGCGAAGGTGAAGTGTATATGTAACATCTACTACTAACATTTCTTTTATTTACTCTATTCATACTGCATATTTCATATTTATTATATATTCCACTATACATATGTACACCTTACTGCATTTTTAGTTCTTCAGGATAGATGCTAAACTGCATTCCATTGTCTCTGTACTTGTACACCTTACTGCATTTTTAGCACTTCAGGATAGATGCTAAACTGCATTCCGTTGCCGCTGTAATCTGTTCTCTGCTCTCTGTGCAATAACAATAAAGTTTAATCAAATGTCATCTAGTCTAATATAGCATAGTCTAATATAGCATTTAGCTCCATTCACCCATGTATGCTACTCTGCTTAGCCACTCTGCCCCCGGTGCTAATTCTTGATACTGCAGTCTTTTTCCTCTCACGTTACAGTCAACAGGAGCAGCATAGCTCTCTCTCTTTACAGTAGCTCTAGCAGCACCAACAGCCCACTATAGCATATATGAAGTAAGCTGATGAACTGACCAGATGCCGGTGTTTCTGTGTACTGGGACCTCAGGTCTGAACTTGCGGTACGGCCCATTCTTGACCATACAGTCGAAGGACTGTAGGAGGTCCACCATGGTCAGATACTGTGGTTGGAGAAGTAGGCATCAAAATTATTTCATCTTTTCGTACAGTAATTACACTCGTGTAGTTTATGATATGAGCATGTGACTTGTTTGAATGTAACTGATGAAGATCATTGTATCTTTGTGCACCTGATGTCATTACACATCTTTCTATATTAATGTGGCAACCACATTTCATTATAAAAATGATTGAAAGTGAGAAAATGAGTCCTAGTGCATTGTCATGTCTTTTTTAAATATTTTTCAAGGAGGTTAATAGTAATGAAAGTAACAGTAAAAGTTTCTACAACAGGCTAGCCAGCTGCTGGCAGTATATGGAGTCAGATTTGTCTCAATATAATCAAACAAAACTAAAGCAAAAAAATGGGTCTCTGAGTGTTTTCAGAGTCTGAGGGCTTTTTCAATGAGACACGATGCAGTATTGAACAACCGAGATCTGATACACTCTTCCCCTTTGACCTGTAGCCGTATTGCCTGAGGTAGGAGATCTTATGCCGACAGGCAATGCCCATATATTTTCACCATACATAACATTTGTATGTATATTGGAATAAGCGTATAGGAGCTTGTTAGTGTGTATGTATGCAAACGTCGTGAGGTACCTGTGGTTTGGTTATTTCTATGGCGATATCCTGGACCTCCAGATAAAGGGTAGCTTTAGGGGTCTTCAGCTCGATCTCAGCATTGGGGTTGAGGCACATCTTAGCCGAGGCAAAGACAGGCTTGAAAACTGGAACGAGAACCAAAAAGTAGACTTTATCAATTCTATTGAATGATATATATTATCAAAATACAACTTATTCTCCTTATTATTATTATTTCTTTTTTCTAGAGCGTCACCACACACACACACATATATATATATATACCAACATATTATTTTCCTTTTTTCGTGTGTGGATGTGTGTGTGCTTGTATGTGCGTGTGTGTTTGTAGGTTCAGGGTGTTTGGGCTGCTTCAACAAGGCTGGCAGTGTGCGTAGGCGTCAATATCATTAGAAGATAAAAGTTGTGAGAACATGAAAGGGAAGGTGAGGATCTGCATAAAGATCCCCTCTGATGGCTAAGTGTGGCCAGGAACGACCCTGGCACGGCCTTGGGCTGTGCTGGATCAAATGTGCCGCAGCTTCAAGATCCATTTAAAAGGCTTCCTCTTCCTTTCACATGCTAATGTTGCTAATTATGCGCTGGATGGAGGGCCTTACAGTATTGGTGGTCCATGAGCTCTTCGTTCTTGGTGCTGATGCCGGCTTTGAGCTTGTCCTGGAAAATGACAAACAAAAACAACAGGTCAGAGAAGAATACATTTACAGCCAACTAACAACAAAGTAGCACGTCACTACCTCTATGGCTGTTATTATGCGGCTATGCTACAATACATGAAGTCTGAAGCATATGATGTTTCTAGACTAAGAAATGTGAACACAGAGAGACACCAAAATACACCAACATTCTACAGGTCAAACATTTGGTTGTTTATTTCGACATCATCCAAATGTAAGTGGAGCGAAGCTGACGGGGGCAACCTAAACTAGAACTCACTCTCTCCCTACAGCCCTCAGCCAACCTTCTTCAACCAACTCACATCGATATAAGGAAATCCCTGAATGCTCGGGCATGTTTATATTGTTTGCAGCCATATTCTGCAGTTGAAGATGCAGGATTTAAATACATGGTTAAGATTATTGCACTTTGTAGGCTGATAGCTTTATTTTCTGTGAAATTTTTCATTAGAATTATTTTAAAGGAAAAATATACTCTTTCATGTGAGAGCAGACATTCATGGTAGGGCACGGAATGAGAGGAATGGAGCATTTGATGCCATAGTGAGCCTACCCTAGCTATATAAAGATAAAAAATATAGATATAGCACAGAACTTGAAACCGTGACCAAAAACCATGAAACAAACCGTGGGTGGCCACTAGTGTGGGGGCAGAATAATTCCTGAACGTGTAGCAAACACCGGCGTTTCTTTTTTGGAATAATGTTTATCTGAATATTTCCAGCAATGAAACTTGAATTTCAAACCATGGTTGTTTTCCTTAGATGGCCTTCCATCCTACAAGTTCTAAAGGGTTTTTATTTTTACTGCTTAATTGGTCAATAACCTGTTCAATAACCTGTTTCTCCTTGTTCCCCAATTTCTGAATTGGTGGACATGAGTCACCTCAGTCACATATCCATACCTAGAACAGACAATACTTTATTGTCTGGCACCCAACAACACAGCAAGATGATATCGTTTGGATAATTGGTGTAGCCTACTATTTGTTTTTGCCTCCAGCTGTGGCTTTTGTTTTTTGCCTCAAGCTACGCTATGGCGTAATCATGAGGTTGACTGAAAAAGGGTAAATAAACAAGCTCTTCGTGTGCTAAAAACCCAGCATGTGACAGAAACATTTATTTTTACCATAGCCTTGATTCCCATACATGATACACAAAAACAAGAGCGATGGAACAGCTTGTGTGGTCGTATCACATGACAGCCAACAGCAGACTAAAAACAACGGTGTGTGACTGCAGCCTGCGCTCAACCAATACATATCTACATGAGGAAAAGTGAGTGCAAGTAGCAGATGCAATCATGCAAAACAGAAGGAACTGTCTATGAAACAAGGCAGTCACAGAGTCAATTAGTCAGTTTCCCATCACGAAAATACCAGATGGACACCTGGGACGAGCCTTTATACACAACACCTCTTAGGCCAAAATAAAATATTCAGGCATGAATCACATGAGCTAAACCCCACTCCTAGCACTGGTAGTGCTGGGAACCATGAATTATCTACTGATCATCATTATAATTAATGCTGATCATATTCAGCTACTGTATGAAAAAAGTCAGACAAATGAAGAGAACCCTGTTATTTGCTTATTGAACGAAGAGAAACCATCAGCATAGCAGTGTTAGAGGCATGTTTTTTAGTTGGACTAACGTGTAAAGCTTGGCCAGTCCGGGAAACAACACAGAACTGTTGATTCAGCTTGAGCTGACCAGTCCCCTAGGCGACCACGTTCAAAAGGATGCCTCAGATCCGGTCCAGTGGACGGAGCCGTGCAAGGTGGTGTTTGAAAGGTAAAACGGCTCTCTGTGGGGCAGTACAGTGTAGAGGAGTGTTTCGCTATCCGATGCAGCCTCCGGTATAACCTCCTGGGGCGCTCATTCACCCTCTGTCCTGAGGGAGTTCCAAACCGGCCTTCAATCTGGCCTGGCCACCCCTTCTCACCCTCCCCTCCATATAGGCACTACACTCAAATATATTAATATCAGTTATATTTATATCTATTTTTACTTAGTAAAGTGACTTTGATCCTTAAGGAAGAGCACTCCAAGTCCATATATTATTATTATATAATTGTATGTGCTGATGAACTGCGCTGCAACAACACACCCCTATCGCACATAGATCACATGGGCCACATAGTTAGAGCAGGTGGAATGTTGCGAAACCATCGGGGTGTTTCATGGATGCCTCCTGCACGTCTCAAGCCTGTCACTGTGGCAACTAAACTTCTGCGCGAGGAGTCTGCCTTTCACTCTTTCATGAAATCTTTCATGCTTTCTGAGTATCTCATTAGGGAGACCACAAAGGGGAGCTATTGCTGGCCAATACAATCTGGGGAGGGGATTCATTGTTTTGAACTCGTGCTCATTGCTTCAAGTGGTGGAACAAAATGTGGTTGCAGGTAGTAGCATGGAAGCACGCTAGCAGTGCATTAGTGAAATAACTACAGTTAGGACCAAAAACATCTTGTAGTTTACCCCAAGAAAAATATAGACTAGAGTTGTAATTCAACTTGTTGATGATGTAGAAATTTGTGATTAAAACGGGTAATTCGTTATCCATTAAATGTTTCCAGGTGACAGGGTATGAAAAGCTTACCCCGCAATGGTCACTGCAATAAATACAATATTTACTATTAATAATTACAACACTGATCCCATTTTTATCCATTCACCAAAGCAATCTCATAATCAGCAACACTTATAATGTGTCATGTGTTTGTGGTCACCAACACATTAAACAGGAGCAACTTGTTAAAAACATAAGAAGAAATGGAATCAGGCCATACCACAATCACTTCCCAGGACTCTCTGTAGAAGATGGGGCTGTTGACGTTCCAGTAGGCACACAGACACTCCAGGCGACCCAGCTGAGAAGTGAAGAAGACAGTCAAACCATTGGAATAATTTTCTTTAAAGCTGGCCAAACCAGTCCAGGCTTGGTTTGGCCAGCTTTAGAGACAATTGCAGTAAATAACAGCACCAAAGTAATTAATTAAAGCTGTAAGCATTCACTATCAACAGCCAGGCCAAATGCAGACCGTTACGACCCTCTTTGTTTGTATGGGGTTGATAACAGAGATAGCTTCAGCTTAGGTCTGGTGTGACGTGTTCAATGTTTCATGATTAAACGTTCAGGTGTTTTCAGAGGAACACCTTTTCGTCACAAGACATGCCTAGCAGGATACCAGTCACATTGCAATGTCATTCCCCTTATCATTGAATTACGATATTGGTCCATAGATGGTGTGTGCCAAAGGATCTGTACCGTAGTACAAAAACCTAGGATCCTTGGGGATTTAGTATTTTTTTTAAAAGAATCAATGGCGGAAGATCTAAAACAGAAATTAGGGGTTCTCAAGGGAAATGTGTTTATGGTGTGGAAAAACATGCCTACAAAATGTAATGACCCTAGGAAAAGGGGCGAGGGGTGAAGACAAATTGTCCTTACTATATATATAAGGACATAATGCCAAAGCTAGTGTTTCAATTCAACACACATGATTCCAGTGAGAGGACTAAACCGCTTTCATGTTCAATGAAGAGCAGCATGATTTGACGCATGTGTTTGAGTCATGTGACTCATAATGCAGGTTATATGATGCTGTATACTTTGTACACACGCATAGAGTATCTGCCCCTAGAGTATTTGTGTGTGCACACTACTTCAATAAATAAATTTAAAAAAATGTAAAAGATTAAATATATATATATTATATATATATATAGATCTATCCATCTATCATTGTATATAGACATAACTACCTCAGACCTTACCATACACCTTTGTCCATATACTGCATGGAGTATTTCCAACTATTGCACATTATTGTACATACTTAGAGATCTTATCTGTATGGATTTTATCTTATTTTTTCTTTATCTGCAGTGTTCTGTCCATTGTGGCTGGATGCCCAGGGATTAATCAAGTTTTATCTATCAATCTTTCTATCTACTAACATGCAGTTGAATGAAAATGGTTTCTGCATCATCATCTACGGTGCAGAAATGGTTTGAATTTGCCTGCAAAAAGTGAAGGGCTTCTATTATTTGGAAGTATACACTTTGATGACTGCCGTCTGTGTTTTGAGTGAGAAACAACTAAAATAGTCTGCAAAATCCTACTGAAACCACATGCCTGCGAGGTGGTTTATTATGCTGGGGAGATACATGTGGAATAGTTCAATAACGGAATGGACATTGAATGCGCTGGAAAAACAGACGTCAAAAGGCTAGATTGGTAAATGCCTGACATGAGATAGAAATCTATACCACCACCTGATCTAAATTGCAAAATAAAAAAGAAGAAACATTTAACATAATATTGAAACCACTTTTATCATACTAGTTCATCTTTTACCTTGGAACTTCCTCGCAATCAACAAAAAGGGAACATTTTCTGACCATTAAATACACTACCAGCCTTAGTCAAAACAACATAGGCTATGTTCCTACCAGTCTCCATATCAATGATTTGGCTGCCAGACAACATCTGCTTTTAATACATTGAAAATCAACGTGGCTGCATTTGTTGTACATACAGATGCTGTATAATGGAGATGATTTCATGAGCCAGAACATTAGGGCCTACCTTGTAGACAATCTTGGCTGCCTCGTTCAGTATACAGGTCTTCCAGTTTTCATCTGCTGTCTGCCAACAGAAATAGACAGTGGTTAAATTACTGAAT
>OMKX01001255.1:0-12725 GCA_900302425.1 Brosme brosme
GGCACACCGACCTATGCGGCTGTAGCAAGCGTGGCAGGCCTGGCGGAACTCGTGGGTGGCAGCCAGGGGGTTTCGGGAGAGCATGGAGAGGTTGGTCCCACCTTGACCGTTCTGGAAGAGTGAGAGAGCACCAGACAGATTAGAGCTCCATGGGTGGGGAGGTTAACGCCGTGATAAAGACCTCGCCACTTGCTACTCTGTGGGAGGTTGCTGTAAAGTGTGTCCCTGATCAGCAGGAGCCGTATTAGGATGAGATTTAAGAATGGCGTGATTCACTCATAGCTTGACACCTGCTAATTAATACATGAACTCAGTTGGAATAGACAGACATTAGATGGAATGAAAACCTGCATACAGTTCACCCTACGACAGATACAGGTGAGAAAACGACATTAGCGCTAAAAGTGTAAACATAAACACATCCAAAACAATTCTCTTCTTTTGAAAGAAGAAAACCTTCAAAAACAGACCAAGGTATTACAAAAGCACCCCATCATAGCAATACTGGCTATAATTATCTTATATATCTGATTAAGACTTGTTACTGTGTGTCAACTACTCACCATATGTGCAGCATTATGGTTGCGAATCCCAGGGATGAAACTGTGTGATAAGCGTCCGCCTGAAAACCACCAAAAATACAAAATATGGTCAGACAATCTGCATATTCACACTAGACAGCAGCATCCAAGGACAGAATGCAAAAGTAGCTATGGTTGTGTGTGAGCGTATGCTCTACATTTAGCACACTCGAGACACTTTCATCCAAAGCAGCTGTGAGCCACAGAACAATCAAAGCAAATCAATATTGGAGTGGCTGCAAAAATTGTCGGAAAAAAAAGAAGTGCTGCATTAAAAGCTTTCATTTCCAAGTGCAGTTGACATTTATGAGCATGTGTCACACAGCATAATCACACCTATTCCTCCTTTAGTGGGAGAATAATCAAGGGTCATCACAACCAGCCCACCTTTATGTCTGAAAAAGGTCCTTACTTAAAGACAATGTACAGAAATGCGTGTGCTTGGCGTAGGTGGGAGATGGACTAGGTACGCAGCGTGTCCAGACCCGTTGGGTCCCGTCTCTCTCACCGGGCAGAGTGTACTCTGACAGGGAGTCCAGGCCCCCAGGCGGGTCCCCGTCCCCCGAGGAGTAGGCCCCCCCAAGGGCGTCCTGCGCGTGGGTGGACCCCTGGTCCCGCTGGGCCAGCGGCGGGTAGGGCTCCAGGGACGACACCTGGCTGACGGAGGAGCTGAAGTAGGCCGGGGGCAGCTGAGGGGAAGGGGCCGGCAGGCCTGGGGAGTAGGTGGGTCGCAGGGCCACCGCCGTGTTGGGGAGGTTGGTGGGGATGGCCCCCTGTACTGGGCTCTGGGAAAAGAAATAGTCACTTTTATTGTTGCTGTGATAGACAGGATGGATGAGAATAGGGAAAAGAGATGCAGTGAATTGACAAAATAAGTACATGAAAAAAAAATAGGTATTCAAATTCTTGTACATTACAACTGTTGTTGTAATGTATGTTTGGGGATCGAACCGCGTACCCAGTAGCTGGGAGCCAACCCACTGGCCGCTACACCATCCCATCAAGCACAATACGTTTTGTATCTAATTCTAGCACGACTCCCTCTGAGTAAACATGAGACGCGGTCAACTTCCACCCTTTACGTAACACATGGGTGCAACACAGTACGCATGATGTTGGGTGTCTCACCTCGCTCAGCTTCTTGGGGATGCAGTCCAGCAGGCTGTCCAGCTCGTCGTTGATGACGCTGCTGTTGCTGCACTCGTCCATGTGCTCCGACACGGGCACCGAGTACGGCATGGGGGGCAGGCCCTGGCTGCTGGGGCTCTCCGATAGGTCGGCGCACGGCGTCTCCTCGGGGGTCGCCAGGTCGTCGCTGACCGGGATGGGCGTGGCCAGCG
This sequence comes from Brosme brosme, assembly GCA_900302425.1. Lineage (NCBI taxonomy): Eukaryota > Metazoa > Chordata > Actinopteri > Gadiformes > Lotidae > Brosme > Brosme brosme. Next base: position 1,922 of record OMKX01001255.1, read on the forward strand.
GGGCAGGGATGCACTGTGCGCTGGAGAGATCCTCTGAGACGGGAAGCGGGAGACAGGGGTGGGATAAAGAAAGCGAGGCAGGGGAGGGAGAGAGAGGCAGGAGAGGGAGGGAGAGATACAGAGAGAGAGAGAGAAAGAGAGACAGAGACAGAGAGAGAGATACAGAGAGAGAGAGAGATACAGAGAGATAAAGAGACACAGAGAGACAGAGAGAGAGCGAGAGAGAGACAGAAAGAGATAGACCGAGAGAGACAGAGAGAGAGAGACCGAGAGAGAGACAGAGACAGAGAGAGACCGAAAGACGGAGAGAGAGACAAACACACACAAAGAAAGACAGAGAGAGAAAGACCAAGAAACAGAGAGAGAGAGACAAGAGACAGAGAGAGACAGAAAGAAGTAAGGATGAGAGAGAGAATTAGTGAACAGGCAGTTCAAATTGAAGCATCATAAAAATGATTGGACTACATCGAAGGTTAAATCCTATAAGGTGAAATCCTATAAGCTTGCCTTACCTGGTCCCATGTCAGTCAAAGACTCAAGGCCATTAGAGGACGTCTAGTGAGGAAGCAACAGAGACAAGCCTGAGTGAAACCCATGGCTTTTAACAACCAACCACCTCTTCCCACCCTGATGACGGTAACAGTGCCTACCTCTCCTGTGGGTGGGGGGCCCTCTCCATGGCCCTCCCCTCCCGGGGGAGGGGAATCTCCCTGGGAGCTGATGTAGGCCTTGCGGCCCTTCAGGCCCAGCTTGCTGGCCAACTCCTGGGCCAGCTCGCTCACCTGCCGGTCCTGGAGGGCCCCAGGGAGAGAGGTTGGGTTAATCCCGGTGGACTCGCTCTGAGGGTACGTTGATTCAGATTCTCAATCCCAGTATCAATTTAAAATAGCAATCCAATCTCTGGTTTTATAGCGATAACCTGATGACACACGATGCAATGTACACTTTTTCACCCTGGACTTTGTGATCTACAGTATGCCAAGTTGATAGAAATCAGCAAAAGATAGAAGCACATTCAGCAAGGAATGTGTCTAGAGGAGAAATGGGAGGGGAATATATTCTTGGTGCAATGACACGTTAACCTTCAGCCCTCCACACGCAGAAGCTCAAACGTAGAACGCAAGAGGACGTTTTTGGGGCCCTTGTTTTCCAACCAGAGGCATTTGAAATCCTAAGTGGACGTACTCCTCTAGGCCATTTAAATTGATCATCTGACAAACGACTCCAGGCTGAAACAGAATACATAGACCCCAACTGCCAAAAAACGCGTTGTGCTCAGCAATGCACTTGTCTTGAAGCAGGGCAGATTGATAAACATGGGAGTGGAATGTCACGTTCTGCTCTTTCTAAAAACATTAAGCAAGATGCCCAGTATAAAATAGATTAAAGTGAACAAGATTTGGTGTGTTTCCAGTGCTGGCAGTGGAACATACGTGCGGGGCGGTGAGCAGGCATTTGGTACCGCATTCGTAGGCCTCTCGGAGCCTTCCAAGCTCTCTCAGACACAGGGCCTTACGGTACAGTGTCCGGCGGCTTCCCTCGCACACGCACAGCGCGCTGTCGCAGTCCTGTACGCCCCGCTCATAATCCCTCTGAGAGACCGGGACAGACAGAACAGAGAGAGACAGGGAGGGAGACGGAATAGAGAGGCCGAGAGAGAACAGACGGAAACCACGAGAGAGAGACAGAACAGATAGAGAGAGACAGGGAGAGACAGAAAGAAATAGAGAGCGAGGGAAATTGAGTCATGAGGTGAAGACGAAGAGAAAATACTTAATTATGTTACCATGACAATCGGCATCCAGATGAGGAAAAAAATGACCAAAGAATTAACTGAGCCTGCTACATAAACAATCTATCATAACTACAACATTTCCTAGGATTATCATCTATTTATCTTATGCTGTTCTGTATAATTGTGATGCTTGAACTTTTGTTCAGCTCTTCTAAAGGGTCTGTTGGAACCGCAAATCTATCAGTATCAGTCAAAGTAAAACTTTAGTTTCCTACACTTGAAGCCATCACTCAAGCAGATCTCAAGGGCCTCACCATGTGGTAATGCGCTGAGGCCCGGTTAACGTAGAGGCTCTCCAGCAGTTCGGGGGGGATGACCAGCGCCTCGGCCTGGGCGTACCGCGCTACACTGATGCCCTCCCCGTAGTGCTGGACCGCCTGGTTCCACTCGCTGTCCCGGAACACTGTGTTGCCCTCATCCAGCAAGTTGCACACCAGCTGGGTCAGAAAAGCCTGGGAGAGAGAGGGTATAGGTGGGTGAGGTTGGAAGGTGGTGATGAGTTTAGATTTGGGGGTGGAGGTGGGTGAGGTTGGATGGTGTTTGTGGGTGTAGATGTGGAGAAGGGGCATCGTTTACGGAATAAAAACAAGAACATGGGAAACATATGCAGACTTAAGTTAAAAAAAAGAGTGAGAATGAGAGTAGTTCAGCAGGGAAGAGGATGTGAAATAAAGAGTGAAACTGCCGACAGGAGAATATAAATATGTGACATTATTGGCAATGCACGATTTGTACATCTGCCAAGAAGAGAGAGCCAAGACAAAAGGAATAGGATATGCAAGAATGATAAGGATTGAAGTGTTGTTTAAGCTACATTTCATGATGATACACATTTATCAGTGAGAACGACTGTAAAATGAATACATAAACGAAAAGAGAAAGTGTGATACCTCGTAGCTTTCTGGTTCAGGAAAGGGCAGGGAAGACCTTGGAACAAAAATAAAAAGGGTATTGTGTTGTTTTGCTTTATATGTAAATATATCTGTATTGTAAACGATGAGTCTTTCTGCATCTCCTTACTGTATGAAGCCCATCGCTTTCTGAATCTCCTCCCTTCGTTTCTGTCTCTCAGGGTCCATGGCCTTAGGGGACATGTTTTAAAACATCACGTTTTACGAATGAAGCCAACAATGCATGTTGTCATATAATCAGTGCTTATTTTTGCACTGGTGCTGAAAAGCTTACACATTAGGCCTACGACGAATACAACAGCCTCAAGGGACCCAAAAAGCTTTGGTAAACCACAACAGATCTCAACTTTAATAAATTAATATTCGCCAAAGTGAATCCTGGATCATGCTCGACAGTAGATATACTATTCTCAGTGACATTTGTATCATGTGACGTGAATACCATAGCATGATCCGTATGTTATGGCCCACAACAACTAAACATATTCATATTCGGACTGGGTACGGCTAGCGCCCATGCCCAGATAGCTATGGTTTCAACAACTCTGCGGATGGTGAAATATACTTCTCCGGAAACGAGTTGACCGTCGGGCAGGAGGCACCTAGCCTCGTCGGGATTAGTTGGTGGCTAGCTAACGCCCCTATCGCTAGCTGGCTGAAAAAGCCCCATTCGCAGCCGTTGGCCAAATCGTAATGGCAACCGGTTGGTACAGTGTTGATTGGGGTTGGAGAATTGACGCTATGTGACCGTAGGCTTAAGAGGAAGGATAGATATTAGGACAGGAGGAGCAAGGTCTTGTCATAAGCGAGCTAACTTAGCTACACCGTCCCGGGAAGTAGACAGAGGCCCCGAACCCCCCTACCAACTCTCTTAACGTTATCAACTTACCGAGTAGTTTGGGTTTTCAAATCCAAGAATGCTTCACGGAACGACAATGATAGTACTCGAAACACATTCAGCCCGATTTCAAACATTAACCAGACGCATATTTGTAAGTTTGCTGTCCCTAGCATTGATATGTGGACAGATCATGAGTTTGAACATCTAGCTACCAGGATAGTGGATACTATTAGCAGACTATCGTTAGCCAGCTCTGTACCTAGCTAGTGCAGCTCTTTAGCCAAACATCTCAAGTTTCCTTGCAGTGTGCACACACGGACGCTGGAGGGCGCTAAAGGCCAGGGAATGTAATCCGTTGACCTCTGGTGTGTGATTCATGTATTTCATGATACCTTGAGGATTTAGGGGGAAATGCGTATGTAACATACTGTATGTCAATCACTTCCCTTCGACCTTCAGTCACACCCATTGGTATTATTGGTGCCATTATTTTTTAATGTCACAGTCAATACAACGCTATTCTATATTGATGGCTGCGGGGAATTAGTTTATACACAGAATCACATTAATTATGTTTGCCTTATTTTTATATTGTGTGTTGATTTTATTTTTATTTGTTTGTATTGCATCAAGTTTCGGCAGTTGATCCACCTCAAAAGCCCTTCTTGTTTTTGGAGTTGAAAATAACTTAAACATGAACGATACAACTTCTTATAGAAGTTAAAAATACATATTAATAAAATAAAAGGGATGGTAACAGGTTAATAATCACAAATCAAATGCAATTGTTTTCATTTCAAGAAGATATTACACCACTCCATTCCGTTCCGTTGTGTGGCGATGATAACCGAGTACTACCGAACGTGGGTGGCGAAAGCGGTCGTAGAATAGAAGAAATTAAGTGACGTCACGCAGTTTAGCAACCGGCGCGCCTTCTGGAAAGCGAAACGACCGAACGCCGTGTTCACATCTCCAAGATTGAAATAATTTGTGGTAAAGTAATATAATTGTCATGATTGCTAACAGTTATAACATGTATTTTACGGTTTGACGTATTTGAAAAAATAATAACTTTTAATGCAGTCACATGTTGCGTTGTGAGGTTAACGTTAGCTAGCACTTGTTTCTTAATGGCTGTTCATGTTAGGCTAACTAGCTTTTGCTTTGTGTTGTTGGCATCACATTTAACCTAATGCTTAATAAAAGCAGCGTATTTACTATCAGCAGTCTTTTACACCTCAGTTATATCAATTACATTCAGTTTACGTTACTGTGTTATGCCTTTAATTGGCGCCTATTTGTACACCGTCCAGTCAACCTATGAGAACGTCCTCTTCTCATCATCTCTGTCCGAAACCATTCCACAGAAACGTCATGGCTGCAGATGATATCGGACAGTTGGTCGATGCGCTCTCCAGGACCCACGTCGGGGATGGAGAATTGAGCTACCAAGGCCGAGGACTGAAGCTCGACAACGCAGAGTCAGGTGGGACATGGTGGCGCTCTCAACATTTCATAGTGTTGTTCACAGATCTAGTATTGTTACCGTGTTACGGTAGTTAGGTTTTTTTTGGGTCATTGTTTAGTAATTAATGGCAACATGATTTGTCATTATGGTGGGAGTGGGACATTTTTGTGTTTGAAACTTTCAACAGCGTTTCTCTTGCAAGACAAACAAGGACTGTCCAACAAAAAAAATCCAATGATGCAATCTGATGTACAAGCCTTAAAGGTGAGTTGTATTTCTGGTTTTCAGTGGCAGGCTTGGTGTCTGAGATCGCTCAGTACCAGGGACTACGAGCTTTGCGTTTGGAGGGGAACACCATTGGAGTGGAGGCGGCACAAGCCATCGCCAAAGCCCTTGAAGACAAAGACCAACTTCAGGTGCACTACACTGTGCTCCCTGATCTGATAAAGACCTTTTTCTATATCTTCCCCCACTTTGTTTAATCTCGCCTCATCTTTTTGTTGCAATAGAAATGCCATTGGAGCGATATGTTTACCGGAAGGCTGCGTTCGGAAATCCCAACAGTGCTGGTGAGCTTTTCCTGCTGTCTCGGCTTATGCGTCTGTACATCACCCCCAGATATCATCATTACATTTACATTATATTTATTCAGCAGACGCTTTTGTCCAAAGCGACTTACAGTACGTGCATTAAACAATGAAGATCTACCCCAAAAAGGGCAACAATCATTTAAGTGCATAAAAATTCCCCAAATAGGCAAAGTAACTGCTTTTAACGTCCAGCATGATATTTAGGCGTTTAGATGCACTCAGATGCTGACACTTTATCAAAAGCAACTTGCAGAGAGTTTTGAATTTCATCTTTCTGCACACAACTGTGTTCATTGTTCACCAGCGGTCCCTGGGCAGTGCAATTATGAGTGCAGGGGCCCGTCTCTCAGAACTGGACCTGAGCGACAACGCCTTTGGGCCGGATGGAGTGAAAGGCATCGAGCAGCTCCTGATGAGCCCCTCCTGCCACTCACTGAAGGTGCTCCGCCTCAACAACTGTGGCATGGGCATCGGAGGGGGCAAGGTGAGCTGGATGGCTTGGGGTTTAGCTTCTCTCTCAAGGGCCATCAGATGTTGAGTTTTGCCTTTATTTAAAAGTTTCATGTGAGAGACATGTGGATGGGTTTATAAGACCCTCCTCAGTTCAAATATTCTAATATAAAAGTGATGGCTACATTGTAAAAGTGCACACTTATTACAAAATATAGTTTTGCGCTGTGCTAGATGGTTCCGGCGCGTCAAAGAAAAGCGATAGCTGTGAGAAACAGGAAGTGACACGTGCCTGGTGGGTGGTTGTGTTTTTAGATCCTGGCAGAGGCTCTGACTGAGTGCCACAGACGTTCTTCAGCCCTGGTCGCTCCACTCAGACTCCGAGTGTTTGTGGCTGGGAGGAATCGCCTGGAGAACGAAGGAGCCACTGCCCTGGCTCAGGCCTTTAAGGTACAAAGCAAAGTGTACCTTTTTAAGTGTCGTATGTGTCTTTTCATATACTTTTAACACGCATTGAGCACAGGTCAGACCTTGTTAACAGGGTAACATAGTCTAGATTCACATGCATTATTGAAAAGCTATGTGCAAAACCTACTCTATCGCACATTCGTGAAAATGGAACAGAAACACATTACTATGATCTTTGTTTTATATTAATGATAATAGTAGTCAATTTGAAAATAACACTTCAAAATAGAGAGAGAAAGATACTATTGGGAATATGTCACCGCGACACAACCTCTCAACCTTATGGACCATCATATTCTCTATTTGGTTGTAATCTTCTACCCGTCTCTTCCCTGTAGCTGATGGGCAGCCTGGAGGAAGTGCACGTGCCCCAGAATGGCATCAACCACCCTGGCATCAGAGCACTGGCCTCGGCCGTGCAGCACAACCCCCACCTCCGCGTCCTCAACCTCAACGACAACACCTTCACCAAGAGAGGGGCTCTGGCCATGGCACAGGTAGGGAGGAGGCCTTGGATCACTCGACCGACAGCTAGGGGGGGAACCACACTCAAGGAGCCAAGAGCTGATAGTTGTGGAATGGGGCTGGCTAGCTACTCTTTACTGAATACTAGTTAGCACCTGTTCAGTAAAGACAATGTGGTCACCATTAAGTGTTTGCATAATGGGTGGTTTTCCATTCGCCCAGATGTCAATATTGGCCCAATGTTTTTTGATTTGGCTTTGATTTGGGTTTATACCAGCAGAAAAGATTGAAGAGAGAATAAGTCCACATCAGGTGTGGCATATATCAGAAACTCAGTGGTTAAGCAGCAATTTTTGTGTTTTGTGTGTAATCGCTGATCACCATGTTGTTTTCCCCAGGCTCTGAGGCATCTGAAGAACATCCAGGTGATCAACTTCGGCGACTGTCTGGTCCGCACGGAGGGAGCCGTCGCCCTGTCCGCCGTCCTGAGTGAGGGACTGCCCGTTCTCAAGGTCACTCTACCCCAGATGCTCCACAGCTGCGTGCTTCTCACTGTCTGTTGTTATGTGCTTTATGTCGTCATGGATCGGTTGATGTAACGCGTGTTTCTGGGTGTGCAGGAGCTGAACCTGTCCTACGGAGAGATTACTGAGCCTGCAGCTTTGCTGGTGGCCCAGGCGGTCCTGAACAAGCCCCAGATGGAGAAGGTGGATCTCAACGGTAAACACTCAGATAGTATATTCAATATAAAACCAATATAATGGGGACTGTTATGAGCCGCTTAATTGCAATGGTAATAATATTGAGTTTGGTTGGTTTGTTTACAATGACAAACATACTGTACTTGAACGGGAAGACACTGAAATCTGTAGTGGGTTGTAAAACTGTACAGTACAAAGTATAGGTATTGTATAGGTTTTAAAACTTCAATCTGAACAACAACAATGTTGTTACATTGTGTCCATCGAGCCATCCAAAGGGAAACAAAATCGACGACACTAAAATGAACCCACATCCGCTCTTAAACTCTAACGATATCATTCTGTTGGTTATGGTTGACTGACTAGTATGTGATGACGATGATATGATGTGTGTCCGTCTCACCAGGGAACTGTCTCGGAGAGGAGGGATGCCAAGCGCTGAGAGAAGCCATGGAGGACATGGACAGAGCGGACATGTTGGCATCGCTCAGGTAACGCATGTGATAGGCTGAAGAACCACATCAGTTCTTCCTTTCTTTGTCCAATCACAGATGCAGGTAGATGGAAGGTTGGATTGCAGCTTTGATTAGATCCCTTCTGTTGTGGTCTCTGATTATGTATTTATATATATATATCTATCTCTATTAGTATTTCCCATCCAGAATGTGTCATTCACCATTTTTGAAGTGATTTATTTTTGTATGATCATCAATCCTAACTGCAGCGATGATGAGGGAGAACCAGATGACGATGATGACAATGAGGATGATGATGATGACAATGAGACTGATGAAGATGAGGAGAAGGAGCATCTGGATGAGGAAGAGGAGCACAGCAAGGAAAATGGAGTGAACTGTAATGGGAACTCACCCAGTAGCAAACTTCAGAGCCCAGTAAGGAAATTAATAAAACAACACTATTAACGACTCTTATGGACTTTAACTGTTATGTACTTTTACATAACTGATTGTGTCCCTCTATCTATTTATCCTTTAGACAGAGATAGCATCATACCTCTGCAGCCCCGCTTCAGAGAAGGAACTGGACCTTGAAGACAAGAGCACCAGCCTAGAGCACCAGGTGGGATCCGCATTTAGTCCTCCTGCTATTATTATTGTTAATGATATCTATACCGACGTGATATTCGTAACTCCATATTAGCCGTATTGGTTCCCTGGTGTTTCGCAACCTTTTTTCTTGGTCCATTTCTGGGTCAGGAAATGATTGTGACCCCATTGCCATCTCAATGCCACCTCACTGTCATTTCTGTATTTCCTTTGGACAAGGTGGACGCAGATGACCCAGAGAGGGCAGCAGACGTCCTCCTGAAGATCTCCGCCTCGTACAAGGAGGAGGCCGAGTCCGGGGAGGCCCTTCTGGAGGCCGTCGGTAAATGAGTGGAGGATTTATTGGATGATGTCATCGTTGGGTAACTGCAACCCTTGTTGTCCGTTCTGAAGCCCCCCCTCGTCTCTGGTTTCCACCTTCAGATGCCGTGCTGAAGACAATGCTGTCTGCCTCGTTGCTTCAGTCCCACTGCTTCCTCTCCACCCTGCTGGTCCACATGGGACTGCTCAAGGTACTGCGCAGTATAATATGGTATAAAATATGATATGTATATTGTATAATTCTTCATTTATTATTTCTTAATTTATTATTTCATATTTGTTTATTATGAATTCCCTTTTATTTTATTTTTGAAAGAGCGACTTGGATTCACTATGAATAATGCAGACGTTCCAATTTGTGTTCACATATGCATTCATTCATTAATGATCATCATGTTCATCATAGTATTCTCCACTACATTCTGAGTTCTGGCTGGTAGTGTGGTGGAGAGAGAGGGTCCATGGCTGGTAGTGTGCTGGAGAGAGTGGGTCCATGGCTGGTAATGGGGTGGAGAGAGAGGGTCCATGGCTGGTAGTGTGGTGGAGAGAGGGTCCATGGCTGGTAGTGTGGTGGAGAGAGGGGGTCCATGGATGGTAGTGTGGTGGAGAGAGGGTTCAAGGTTGCGTCGTGTGTTCCAGGGTGAGGGGAAGGTGAAGAGGGTTCCGGTGGTGTCTGCTCAGCTGTCCTGTCTGACCCATGCCGTCCAGCAGCCCTACTTCCAGCAGCACCACGCCCTGCTGCTGCACACGGTCCTCTCCAGGTGAGGTCGCTCGCCGTTTTATTTCTCTATTCCTTTAGGGGGCGAGGGTGAGGCGCTGTCATTACATGTGGCCTGTGAAGCCCTAGGAGACTAACTGGGATTAAGGGCTATACAAATAACGTCGACTTTACTTGGGCATTCTCATTTTCTCGCTCCCATTTTTTGAGATTTGAGGGCATTGGTGTTTCCGTATCTTGTAATATTTTTCTGATGGTGGTTTACCGGGATACAGTGATTGTACCACTTTGTTTACAAGCCCATCGTTGAGTGCTTTATGGCAAGATAATAATCGATTTACTTAATATTTATTACGGTAATTGTACAGAGGTGGAGCCACGCTAACATGTGTGTTCTGTGTGTCTGAAGGAACGGCAAGGCTCTGAAATCATGCAGCAACGCCCTGGAGGGCCTGCAGGCGGCGCTGAAGAGGAGATGCAGCGTAGACCACTGAGACCCCAACACACACACACACTCGTCACGCGTGGACTGAAGGACAATTCCTTGTGGCGTCTGTGTGACGACTAAGATCAGAAAGTCTTCATACTTGAGCAAAAAAGTCGGAACAAACATTTGTTCCGGTTTTTTATTTTTCAGGATATCACTTCCTGGTTTGTGTTTTGTTTTGTAAATGTTCATACAGCCTCTATTTTTTTATATAAAGGAATCAGATGGGAAGAAATGTAACAGACACAGAAGCTTGTAATGTTAACTGTGCCATCACTGCCAGTCGTCCTTCCTCAAAGCAGTTTGTTCTGACAGTCTGAGAGCTGTCCATGTTCAGAATTGTCTCGATCACACTTGTTTCTTCACATCGTGGCTTCGTCAATTGGTGTTTTGGTTGATCCTGCTAACTGCATCCAATCGTCAGTATGGGGGCTAAGCTAACAAAGTAAGAGAGGGAAAGACTATTCATATTTGTATTCAGTCATAGTCATCAGGGTTATGGTTGCATGGGGGGGGGGGGGG
>OMKX01001257.1:0-11352 GCA_900302425.1 Brosme brosme
CCAGAGGGCGGCTTGGAAGGAGGAGTTCCAGGAAGCACGGCCATGTGAAAGAACTGAGTGGGGGATGGTTGAGGAACACACTACTCACTCACACACGCATACACTCTGAGACGTAACACGAAACGTCATGTGACTTCCATTTCACAAGGGGGGTTTCCTCTCTCGGCAATATGGGAAATACTGGGGGGACTCGCTGGTGTAAAATTGTATTTTTCTCTAACTAGACTAATATACAGAGTAACACACACACACACACAAACACAAACACCAGCGATGTGTGGTTCCCACTGCTGGAGAACAAGCCACCATCTTAGATTTTGAGAAAGCTACACGCTGGTGTGTCAGTAATATTCACCATATGTTCAGTAGATACAGTGTGATATCAGGGCTTGTAGGTACATGCATGTTGGCTTGAGGCTTGAGGAAGGCTTCACGCCCTATTTGTCTGTTGCGCTTAAAGGTGTCAGACACACGCACACACACACACACACAAATTTTAAGATTAAGAACAATTAGCCTAGCCTTCGGTTGGCGGTCTTGCAAGGGACTGCTGAATTGCTGCAATACAACAGACAATCGTACGGTGTTTGGAGCAGATAATGTATTTATTGAGATTTGTCATTTGCTTTGGTAAAATGTTTTTGGTGAAAAGAAATGTGCTGAATCAGGAAATTCTTCCAAATAAGTTTGAATAAGCTATGTTATTGTGATATATCTAAAATGTGCCCTATCTTTATATGAGATTATACCACAGGGTTGATAAAAGCGATTATGTTGGTCAATAACGTTCCAAGAATGTGTTATTTTTCAACAACGGGACACCTCTGCCTTTTAACAGTTTGGAATCTATGTGCTACAAATCCAACATTCACAACATCGGTCAAATTTAACAATCGATGTTTCCTTAACAACGCAAAATCAATATGCTCAGAAGAATATTTCCATTTCAGATGATTAAGTGGAAAAAAACTATTAAAACGTATATTATAGATTTTTTATATATATGGTTTATTACAGAGTGGAATAAATCACTCCGGGGTGTCCCGTTATTGGAAAATAATTTCCGTTGCCCGTGGTAAGCACATTATTTGTACATTCTTTTGTTATAACAAGACTCCGTCGTGGTTTATTTCTTACTTATTGGATTGTATTAAGATGGCAGACATATCATGTGGTTGATCTAAACACTGAAGGCAAACCAGAAAGAGATGGGTAATTGTGTGTGTTAATGTGTCTTAAAAGAGGATGGATCAGACATAAAAAAGGCTTGTCTCAACCTGTTGAACAGTTTAGCAAGAGGCCAACGTGGTGAAGAGGTAATGGCCAGGCGGGGCTGGTGAACAGGGAGTGACCTTTTAGTTATTAAGAGTTGGTTAGGAGTAGATGGCCTGGGCCGGTCTCTCTGTTACACTAAGCCATCAGCAATTCAGTTGTCGACAACAAGGCTTGGCTTCAATAGGAAATCAATAACACTATGGATGCCATGTTTAGTCAGGGAGGAATAGGGATGTCTATAAGAATTCCCTCAACATCACAAGTGTGTTGAAAGGGGTATAAGCAGACATTAAAAAAAACGCACCGTGCTCCTCTGCCTTCTCCTCGTCTTTACCGGTGACATCATCGTCTTCCTCTATGTCTTGGATGAGGATTTTCCTGCCTTTGGCTGGCAGTTCTGGCTGGCCCTCCCTTATCTTTTTATCCACTTCAGTCAAACGTTTCTAAACAAAAGAAGATGGGTAAAGAGAAAGAAAAAATTAAAGTAAAAAAAAGAGAAAGAAATTAGAGCGAAAAACTGATTGTAACAAAGCTGCAAACACCAACAGAAAAAACACATACTGGTGGACACATTACATGGAGTCTCTTGCAAAGCAATTCACACACACAAAAAGGAAAACCAAAAGCCAACCAGTCCCCCCGATTGGATGAGTGAGCCTCTACGGTCTGAGGTGAACCTACAGCAGCAGCTGCGTTGTGGGGCTCCAGACGTAGCACAGCTCTCAGGTCCTCTGCAGCCAGGGGCAGGCTGCCCTGCTGCTGGAACACTGTAGCCCGGCGCAGCAACGCTGGGGGTGAGACACATGGCCGATCAAACCTTAGAAACTAGGTACCTATGCTTAACATTTCAACTAGCTTGTACCTCACTATGACCTGGCCATATCAATTAATCAATGCTAATCGATAATGATTTCAATAATGTTGTCAATAATATCACATCTTATAGCTTATTCTACAAATACAAAATGCTGGCCGACCTGTTGGTTTACATGCCAGGTTGCCATGTTGCGCCACCATGTTTCTACAGTAGCCCAGAACTGAGGAACTGCTTTAGAGAGGAAGTTATCTTATCTTATCCTATCTTGGGATAACTACCTTACTTGAAAGCTATGCCCTATAGTTTTACAGACTTAATATCCAGTTGGTTGTAATCTGCAACCTCACCGCTATATGCCACTAAATACTACACACTTCACCTTTAACATCTCGTTGCAATGCAGGAATGGAATGACATATGATAACATCACCATTTGCATACTGGTTACATCACTGTGTTGCCTTGCTGTAAACACTAACATTAGGTCAGCCTTAGCAAAGCAGTTCAAGGGCAACTTTCAGAAGCACCTTTCAGGTTGAGGGGCTCCAGCTCCAGAACTCTCTGGCAGTCTTTCAGGGCCCGGTGCCACCGCTGGAGTTTGATCTCTGCCTGGGCTCTGTTGTTGTACACGGCCACAGTAGGGACAATAGACAGACTCCTACATATCATGGAAAATGTTAAAGCATAAGTTAACGAATGCTCCGTAACAGTTGGACTTTTTCCTTACAGCACAAGGCCTCACAAACACGGAATTTGACCATTGCACCTTAACATGTCATACTTTATACGAAAGGATTAGATCCAAACTTGGCCACCTGCATAACTGCAAGCTTTATACTTTGTACTTTATACTGTAATGGGACTAGATCTAAACTCTGTCTTTTCTATTGTTTTGTTGGAAAATGAGAAAGAGTGTGTCACAACCACGGGCGAAGCCACGGCCACTACCAGCGCGCACGCCCAGCGGCAGGAAGCCCAGTCGCGCTGCCTGGCTATCACATACGTTACAGAGAGAGAGTTTAAATATGAGGTACTATGCACGACACAACTAACCACTCCCTGTGGGAATTGAAGCACATCAAATAAGAAGCCTCTGACCTGGAATAGTACGCAACGGCCTCCTCGTAGCCGCCGGCCCTGAACGCCTCGTTGCCTTTGTCTTTCTCACGGCTGGCCAGGAGGAGCTTCTCCTTCTCAGTCAGGGCTGGAAGGAGGTTTAAGAGGGGTCACGAATAAAACGCACACAGACTAAGTGATGACAAAAATGTGTGCAAATGTGTGACTGTTGATCAAATAATTGGTAGGAAGAAACACTGTAAGGGGAGTTTTACTTGAGACGTCCACTCTGGTTCTGATTTTGCCGGAATTGAAGACAGCAGCTGGATCCTTTTTGGACTCGCTTCCGTCAACCATTTCACATTCTCTGTCAACATCAAACCTGGGAGAAACGGTAGCACGTTGAGGGATTCAGAATGGACACATGGTCACATTAATAATATCTTCTATTTATCAGATCTATTAAGCCACAACGATCTTACTGTGACACTCCCGTGGTTCCTCTTGAACACAATAAGTCCCCTATCGGATTAGATACCGTGTCTTCAAGTACTGAATCATCTCTATTTTGAATCACACCATTCCTGAAGGAATCAACAGAACTCACTTATCCCAATCTTTGTAGTCTAGAGGAAGAGCTCGTTTTGGGGGCTTATTCTTTGCTTTGATTGCTGCATTCTGAAAAGAAATCAGAGTATATTTATGAATCTGTATTTGTTCAGAGACCGACTAAAGGAAACTATGTGTAGATTTTTCTACCATCTCACCTGGCCGAGGGGAACAGAACAGTTGGTGCCTCGTATGGGTGGTACATTTTCATTTCCTATACCGTGAAATATTGACGATTGTTGTATCGACGCTTCAAAGTCTTTCGCTTCTTCCTGCCATCGCTGTGAAGCAGACACACTTAATGACAGGCACTATTGGAGGGACATCATGCTGAGGAAGACCATGTATGATCCAGTCTTCTTCAGTGCTTCAGTACCTGTAGGTCTTCTCGGATTTGGCTCCATTCCTCTGTTGGGAGGCTGGCGGCCGTGGCTACAGGCTGGTCCTTTCGTAGAGCTCGACTTGTGGGGTCCAGGCTCTTCAGGCGATCCTCACAGAACTGGATCAGATGGGGGTACACGCCCTCTTCTCCAGACCTTGGAGGAATATGGCACAAAATGATTCTTGCACAAAATGATGATACTTATTACTTTCAAAGCTTGCAGTCATTACACTTTTGTTCAACTGTAGTTTACATTACCATTATATATGTATGTGTGTACATATATTACATTCATATACGTTGTTATATGCAGAGACTAACTCTAGTGCTTATAACATATAATCATCAAAAGTTGGTGCTTAACGTTACCTTAGCACTCTCAAGATCTTCTCCAAATGCTTGACGTCCATGCATTTTTCAATGTACCCATAATCTAAATGTTCCACAGGAACTTTTCCATAATGGTCAAGAGTGGCTGAGAATGTGTTGTCTTGGTTTAAAAGTGAAGAAACTTCGCTCACACTCATAGTGAACGGAAATTAAAACACAGTTCCGTGTTTATATTAATGTTGTTCACTGCCGTTTGCTGGAATAGATTTAAATACGAGTCGATTTATGCAATCGTATACAAATATTTTAGATAATTCGAGTAACCGGAAATAAGTACTCCACCCAAACGACTAACAGTTAACAAAAAAACCCGCAACTGCTTTCTTAAAATTGTAACAGTTGCCTTTTTAAAAACCTTTATATAACTGAACAGCAGCGCGAGTGCTGTTCCTATGGCAACCTGACGTCGTCAACGTGAAGTCGCCTGGAAGTACGTCAGCACGTCTGGAGAAAGGCTCCAAATTTGAAAACGTGGCTCGGGTGGCTCGTCTAGCCGAGGATCAGTAACATGTAGCTTTTGGAGCCCAAACCAACAGAAGCAGCAGCTCCAGAAGAGGCTTTCGTTTAAACTCGTGGCCCCATGGAACACGGCCGGTGACGGTCAACACCGCCTTTGTTGGAGCTCTGTTTTTATTTGAAAGTAAGTTTATTCTGTTTATTTTATTATTAACGTCGTGCGTTTCTAACCCATCCAGGAAACATCCATGTCGAGCCGCCAGTGCTTCAGTAGCTGGCTCGCGTTTGATGCTCGCTTTATTTAAATTCACCGTAAATTCACAACGACTCATAAATGCATCCTTATTTCTGTTATGTTTGTTTTCATGGGTTGTTTTGTGCGGGATGGTGCCGTAGTACACAATAAAGAGGCACAGGGGAGGAGCCACACAAGCGTCCCTTGGCTTTGGTGGATCGACTATTTCTTTTGGCGGCTGCGGCTGACTTTTGAGCGGGTTCTGACTGTGTGGCAGTGCATCCCTAACCACTGGGTGTTTAAATGGACACCTCCAGTATCATAGCAACACTTATAGAACAGCAGAGGTTGTGACGGTTTACAGTTTACAGTTGGCTATACAAACAACAAACTGTCAATAGAAAACTACTCAACCAGTCATGGGAAAAAACATTTCTCGTGATCCATTTTTGTAATTATAAAGATTGTCAAACTAGACCTCAAGGGTCACCACAGCCACACTTAGGTTAGCTGGTTAAACTGTATACTTTAATTAAATGTTTATCAAGGAGCACCTTCACCATAGACTAAACAAAGGTGTGTTCTTTTTTCAGGGATTTTGACATCCTCTTCCAACCCTGTGCATTGAAGACTGTGCTTGAGGCGAACCCATTACAAGAATGGACTGCACCCCAGATTCAGCGGTTCACCTCCAGAGGTTCAAGAAGCACCTGCACTGCAGGAGCTCTTTTGACAGTGGTTACTCTGATGTGCAAAGCTTCTCTGGGAAAACCAATGGAGCTAAGTGTGCCCCCTGTCGATTTTTGTCCTCCGAAGATTACAACGAAACGCCTAAAGAGAATATTACAGTAACTCCCAAGAAGGAAAGAACCACCGACACAACCAGACTTCCGGGGAATGATTTTAGAAGGGTACAACAGCCTTCGTCAGTGGGTTGGTGTGAAACTCCCAAAGGATCCAAGAAAGATGGCTTGTTGCGGCGAAGACTTGTCATGGGTAATGCTAATTCTACCACAGAATCCAAAACTGAAGTTCAAACAACGCCCTGCACTAAAGTCATCGAGGCTTCTCTCAGGTTGGGGGCCAAGCACCATTTCAGTGGGTCTTCTGACTCTCCCGACAGCCTGTTTGGAACATTGTCTTCCAGCACGTTAAATGCAGAGCTGGGCTGCCGATCACCACTGTCCACCAGGAAACGGCGCCTCTTCTATGCTCAGGTAAAGACGTCCACTCATGAATATGGGAGAAACGCCGGTGGCAACCTCGAGAGGAACGTATCTCTCTCCTCCGACGCGGACCTCAACGACTGCATCGTCTCCTCTGGACATTGTACCACAGACCAGCTGGTGACCCCACGCTTGGGGAAGTTCCTGCCTGCACTTGAAAGCAAAAGCTGTCTAACGCCAGTCAATATGGTGGCAGCCAGCCCTGGTCAGAGTCCCTGTGCCCAGAACACACCCTCAGCTGCACTTACCCCCACCTATGTCAGGTATGTGCCTTTTTAAAAGAAAATCTATACATTCTTGACGTGGCTAATTAAAATGGCAACATAAATTGCCATCTATCTACATGACACATGATCTATCTACATGGTTCAGTTTCACATTGTCTATTATCCCTGACCCCCGACTCTCTATGCAAGCAGGTCTTTGTCTGAGGACAGCGGCTTTGGTTCCGTGGCCCATGACAAATCCCAGGACTCGTCGAGGGAGCATGACGGCTCCTTCCAGGAGCTGCTGCTCTCCTCCGGCACCGAGACGCTGCACCTGTCTGAGGGGAAGCGGCGGTCCCGCCTCCAGCGGCAGCAGAAGCTCTCCACGCTGCGGGAGGGGGGCTCTCAGTCCGAGGAGGACGGCCGCCCTGGTGGCAAGCACCTCTCCCAGTGCCACAGCCCCTGTAAGGTGGACGAGGTCTTTCTGGTCGCCGATACCACGCCATCAGGCTCCAACGGCCTGAAGCTAGGCAATCAGAAGACACCCCTCAGCCTGATCTCCGCCAAACAAGACACTGCCACGCCTCTTCGCACGCCCACGGCCAAAAGAGATACACCAACCGGTATTAGTGCAGCGGCCGCCAGTCGCAACGCCACCCCACTCCGGAACATTGCAGCGGGCCTGGAGTACCTCTCTCTGACCCCCGCCCTGCAGCTGATCAGTGCCATGTGTCTCCGGAAGGCCTCCATGATGCAGGACCAGATCCCCAGCTTTGAGCTGGAGCTGCGGTCTGCGGTGGCGATGGTGGAGACCCCGGTGACCATCAGAACCAGCATGCCCCTGGCGGGCCTCATCGGCAGGAAGATGGGTGTGGGGAGGCTGGACGTCCTCACAGAGCTAAAGAAGAGGAACCTCCGGCACGTCCTGGCTGTCATACTTAACCACCTGGCCCCCGAGGACGTCCACAGGTCAGTCAGGCATTCATGGTGGTTAAAAAGAACAACGATGAGTCGACGTCAAACCCGCATTCTTCCAACCCAGCTTTTACTGATTGGCTGAAAAATACACTAAGCAATTTCAGTAGCGTAATAATACAATCTTTTCCAGATTTGGTCAGGTGTGCCCCAGCTGGGATGAGATCATTGGTCAGGATAGACGGGCCAGCTGCAGGAGAAAGCGTCACCTCAGTGAAATGGAAAATGCTCTGGAGGTAAAGAAGATCTCAATAGTGACAATTTATTAAGCTAGTAATGATTCATTCAAGCCTTGAATGTTGAAGACAAGTGAACGCATTCATAGTGAAATACATTGTTTTACCTTTTTATGTTTTTGGACATTTTTGTAATGTTTTGTGTTTATTGTATCCAAGATGGACACTAGAGCAGACTTGTGATGGTTTTGTTTCCCAGCAGGGTGGGACTGTCCACGTCACAGATGCTGAGACCAGACTGGCCCTGACCAAGAGGGCCGTGCTGGGCTCCATCCAGGCCCAGTCCAGGAGCTTTACCACCCGCACCCCACAGTCCGCTAAAAGCACTTTAACCCCCTCACAGCTCAACACCTCACACTCTGGCGGCAGCAGTAGCATCAAACGGGAGAAGTTCCTCCAAGTAAGTGTAGAAGGCAATACTCCACACGAATGTTGAGCTGTATTAAAACTCCAGGTGAGCTTCAGGGGTTATAAAAGCAAGTTCTAAAGCAAGATTTTCTAACTAAACGACCCAAAAAACATTCCCTCCCTCTCTGTTCCTTCCCTGTCTACATTTCTCCGCCATTTTAAAGTGTTGCATTCACACACCAATTGAATGACAGGCAAGATGGATGTCCTGGTCAGACATTAGCCAGGATCATGCTAAAAACTAAATTGTCTCATACAGAGGCGGATGCAGTCACCTCGAAACAGATATAGTCAGAGCGATTCACACACTAATAGCAGACCGATGGCATGACCATTTCTAATAAATTACGCTCAAATTATAGCGCTCAATCTAGCCAACATCACCTGATGAAGTACTTGAATGAATAGAGCATGACCATGGAAAGACACTCTGGGAGCATTAACTTGGCATCTTCAGAGAGACTATGGGTGTACTTGATTCTTATAGGGAAACTTTCACATTGTGGGCAGTATCAACAAAGGAAACTAAGTGAGGTGTGTGACCATAGTGAAGACTTAAGCATTGGCCATGGCAGGAGAGGTCAAGTTATTTGCAATGTCCTATGGGGGGGGGAAGTGGAAATGTCTGCGAGGATGCAAGACAGCTAAATGATTCCATAAAATAAAGAAGTCGGGAGATTGGCATGGCAAATGCTGACTTTTGCTTTCAATTGGAGGGGAAGGGAGCTATCTCTTATGATTTCTCACGATAATGTATAGAAAGGCCTTCTAAATTCACTAGTATCAAAGTAAACAAGGTTATATCATTTGCATATGATTTTATATTATTAGGATCCATTTTCCATATTAGCGCCTTTTTTAATTTTTAAGTTTATAGTTTCTAATGGTTTCAACTCAAACCTACAGAAGCCAAAAGCGAGTCAGGTAAACCAACCCCTCCTTTTCCATCCCTCCAGGTGGCCAAGACTCTGTTCAGTGACGAGTGCCTCAAGCCGTGCCCTCGGTGCCAGCACCCGGCCAAGTGTCACCCGGTCAAGATGGAGGGAGTCTGCAGCCAGGCCGACTGCAGCTTCCAGTTCTGCACGGGCTGCCTGTGTGCTTATCACGGCGGCCGCGAGTGTCTCAGCCGCTCGGCTGGCCGCCACGTCAGGCGAGACACCATTGTTCCGGGCAGCGCTCAGAGCAAGCGTAACCTCAGGAGGCTGTAAATGGATGGATGGATGAGTAAGTGGATGGATGGATGAACGATGTCTTTCTTGATATATCAGTCATTGCACACTGTACTACTTTTCACGGCCACCTCAAAGCAAACTTATACTCATCCTCTAATGTGTGTTTGTGGATATTTATGTGCTGTATTCCATTTCCTCTTTTCTTTTAACTCAATTTTAATTGTGTTTTAAAATGTGTTTGGAAATAAGCTTTAGCAGCAGATGCAATCAAAGCCGGTGACGTTTGATCGTTGGAAGCTTCACTTTTTTTTTTCTTTTTTGTACAAATGTAATATTTTTTTGTTTTTTAAGCTTTGTAAAGGTTGCCTGTACTTGGAATCATAGTCTATATGTTTATACTCTATACATACTCTTATGCCATGATTTGTGTATATCGTTTTCAGATCATTTTAAATAAAGCCCTTTTTTACATATGTATTGTCAGTCAAACATTCAAGGTGTAGTTTTCTTGAAGGGTGAATGACCGTAAAAGTTGGCAGTAAACAGTAGTTGTAAAGTATTTCACTTTATGTAGGTATAATGAAAAGAAAGCGGATGAGATTTCTAATGTTCTATATTTTCACACAAACTACACCACTGCACAGGTGTGCAGCCCGCTCTCCTGCGCATGTGTGTGTGTTTCTACTCTCTCTCTCTCTCTCTCTCTCTCTCTCTCTCTCTCTCTCTCTCTCTCTCTCTCTCTTTCTCTATTATATATAGTAATATTGACTCCCCTCCCCCTTGGAGGTGCCCCTGCAATAAATAAATATCAAGATTGGGATACTATCTTGAAAAAATAATAATCTATATATATATATGTACTGGGTCGTTTTTGTCTTTACTGTACCACTAAATGCGAATCAAATTGCAAATTCAATCAAATCTACACTAAATGAACTTTTGTTACCTTGTGCTCAGAATCGACTGCTGTATGATTTATTTCCCGGCCTTTATTGCCATCTAGTGGTATAAGCAAACACCTTATTATGAACTGCAAAATGTGTCAGCTCATTCAGTCACCGCATGACGTTGAATGAGGTGGCAGTGGCACCATCACTATTTTACTTTTAAGGTAGTTTTTATTCAAAAAAAAGTAAATAAGACAAATGTGTTGTTTATGGACTATGGCGACCAAGAGTCAAGAGATTAGTTGCTCGTGTTTTTCCAAGTTTCTGTCCCTGGTACTCTAGTTAAACTTTTACTACCTCTGTGTTTTGAACATGAGTCCACCTCCATAGCAACCTGCAGTGTGTGCGTAATTACACTGAGGTCTTTGGTGGCTTACTTTGGCGAGGCTCTAAGGGAAAGGTGTCCAACTGCACTTTTTTTACTTGTCTCTAAACTACAATGCCGACATCGACACAAATTGTCCGACTATTTGTCAGGTCAAGAATATGTGGACAAATTGCAACAGGTAAGGGTCGGCTTGGTAACCGTATCTCTGACGGCCAATTACTTTATATCATTTGAAATCTCACTGCAGTTTCTCCCCCTAATTTTAGACCCTCCTTTTATTACGGCGGAAAATGTTGTGAGTATATTACGGACGTTTTGACCAAGTTTGTTTCTTTACTACTATTATACTATTCTTATAATACAATACATGTAAAAGATACTATTAGAGTGTTGTGAATATTGTGTGTATACAGGAGCACTACCTGGCCTCTGATGACACACTAGTCCACTTCTTCAATGACTTCCTGAGCTTGCCGGTAAGATGATAACCGGACCAGACAGTTTTCTCGTCATGTCTCCTAACCCAGCTCCCTTCTGATCTCAGGGCTTCCTCTAAGAATGTACGGACGCAAATAATTAATCTGCAAACGGACGAAAATTGTTGTCGCCTCTTCAACTATTCTACCTATTTTTT
>OMKX01001267.1:0-10902 GCA_900302425.1 Brosme brosme
ATTCTCTTTTATTTCAATTAGTTATAAGGGGTACTTTAGCAAATGCTTGGTTGGTTATATTTGTGAATGTATAGGCTACAACAAGTAACACAGGCAAGATGAATCATAAATAAAGGTGTTCAACATCAGATACTTCATACCAACCCTGTAAAAAACAACCTTTTTTTTTAGGTGGTTTCAAACATCAATTTCAAGGAATTTAAGGGAAGACATACATATATATACATATATATATATATCAAAGACTTGAAATATGATATAAAATAAAATAAAGTAAAATGTACATTTAATTTTGTCTGAATTCTCAGATAATATAAATGTTGACAGGCATTATCAAAAATGAATAAAAAATAAAGCAGCAATCACACATTCATGTTCATTGGTAGAGAAATGACCCTGTTTTACTATTGTACTGCACACGTCCCTGAAGAGGGAAGCGAGGGGGTGGTGGTTACTTGAATAGATGCATGGGAATTGCCTCAGTTCCAAAAGCACGTTTAACAATAGGCTCAATATGGGTTATTCGCCTCTGAATTGCGCTCACACATTCCTCGACCCCCTTCACACAAATAAATGAGTTCCAACATCTGGAGCTTTTTAAAATCACACTGGACAGCTGGGGCATATAGGTGTGCTTGATTACATTACATCTACAATAATGAATTTGGTTTACAGCAATGAACAATATACATAGCAGTACCGGACTCATGGAGGCTGGTTCATGCAAGGCAAGAAACCTCTGATGAAAAGGATCTTTTAGGAGGATTAAGTGAAGGGTTGTTAAGTGGAGAGGGCACCAAGGCTGGAGGAAAGGGGATCCTATTATAAACCATCTTTCATCAATAACAGTTTTATTTTACAATTGGACATATTTCATTTATTGTTCTGAATAGGAATAGAAAAATAAGAGTTTTAAATAGATGTTAAATGGCTGGTGGATGGATATGATAGTATAGGTTCAGATCAAAGACAGCAGCCAGAAGCCCTCTAGTTGTCCAATACCCAATAAGATTTAATTAACAAATCTTCATTTCATTTTCTGCGCAGTTCCATATATTACTTAATATAATTGAGTAGATGGACAGGAAAAGGATCCGTGTGTGTATATTTGTGATTAGTAAAATCGGAGTGCATTTGTAGGTCCATAAGTGTATGCTCCACTGTTATTTCCATTGCCAATGTGTTGTAAGACACTTCCACATAAGAGACTACATTCATGGACGCCTGCCTCGCACCAACAGCTGGCTGTTTCACATCCAGAGCACCAAATGCTGACTGTGTCAACGGCTTGTGAACCTCAAGCTGAGCAGTTTGCAGTTCATGCACACGTAGCTTAACATGGCATACACATTCAGCCATTACATCACATGGAAATAGCAGTTTGCATAAAGTTCAATTCAGGTCTGTAAACTGAAAGGCCAGTTGTGTCGCTTTTGCTCCAGTTTTCTGGAATTCTACTACTATTATCCAACCTTGCATTTGTGTCAAGCTGGAATATACTTAAGGTTAAATCCATCATGCAAGCAAGATTAAACGTTTTCCGTCAGGAATAAAACTGTGATACCACCCCACAATATGTCCTTTCCAAATCCCCCAAAGTGCCAGTACTGGCCTGGACGATGAGTGGTGGCTTGTTGAGATGAGGAAGCCGGGTGAAGCAGGTGCTTCAGGCTAAAGCGCAGGGAGAGACGTACAGTGTAGCACCAAACCAACAAGCCTTCCTCCCCCCGGAGGCAGAAGAGGCTTTGAGGTGAATGAGCCGGGCAATGAAAGCCTAAAAAAATAATATGTCCTATTAAGGACGTGCTGCATAACCTAGACCGTGGAAAGATTGGGTCAAAATAAATCATTTTTTAAAACAAAATAAACCGTCCAGAAGATTATAGTTTGTCGTTTATTAAAATAATTTCTGGTTAGTTCAAAATGAATATAAAAACACAGCTGAAATCAACGTGAAATTCATAAGCAACAATGAGTGTAAGATGTGCTCCAGTGTGCTCTACTCATCTTCAAGTTTAATACAAAACAGCATTTAGCACGGGGCTCTCCTCAGAGAGCCGCTAAGCCAATAGCGTTGAACCTCTACCTGTCTGTTGGAGAAACCTCTGAGATGAACCCTCAACAGAATGTTGTGGTGGCCCAGCCACCGTGAGGTCCGCTTACAAATCATAATAAATACAGTCATCCAACATGGGCTAAAAACAGCTAAATAAAGATGGAATGTCCTCATGCATACCCCACAAGCATTCAACCACTGAGCTGAAGTTGGCCTAAAACGCTCTTATCCAAACATCTTGACAGTGCAACCAAATGGCCGGTGATGGATAACAGTGCTTTCATTTGGAACAAAAAAGAAATGAAAGAAACCAAAGAAACATAAGAAAGGATATGTACAACATGATGGAAATGCAGTGGATTCCTCTTTTGGTCCTGCTGTCCGTTACAGACACGACTGCTTTGAAAACACTCCTCAACCAATGAAAGTAGGATCCACAGGCTGCTTGGATGCTCTGTGCAACGAAGAGAAAAGAGAAGGAACAAATGATCATCTTTCTTCTGACAAATGGACTGATTGTAAGTGGCTTTAAATGTAAGTGTTAATGATCAAAAGTTCAACATTTTATTTTAACAGTTTATCAGTTTTTAAATGACGTTAATAGGCATTTATAATTATAATATGTAATCATATACATCAGTATTAGTTTACGGTATTAGTATATATGGTATATTACGGTATTAGTTTTAGGAACTAGCATTATTAGCAGATTAACTAGTCACACAATCACATACACACACATGAAAGAATACATAGGGGTTTCTGGAAGCATCTACTTAGAAATAAATACACGTTCAAAGTGTACACAAGTTCATCTAAACTCACCTTTCTCTTGTCATTCAATATTTGCAACAACGTCAGAATGATGTACCAATTCCAGCCCACGTGTGTGCGCGCGTGTGTGCGCGCGTGTGTGTGTGTGTGTCTCACCAAGTTATAACTGGGAGCCCTCTGAAGCGCCGCCGTGGGAGTAGCCTCCTTTAGACTTCATCTGGGCCTGCACCAGGTCCACCTGCCGGCACAACACTCATCATCAGCATCACGGGGGGGCCGCTCTGCGGGCGGCGTGTGGGTGGGGAGTAACTCACCGAGGACAGCCCCAGCCCCATGTCCCCGGAGCCCACGTGGGTCGTGTGGACGAAATTGGTGGGCTCCCCGATCATGGAGCGGTCTATCCGCCGCCGCCGCTTCTGGAACCAGGCATATGGCGAGGAAAGCAATTATGGCGTGCAAAAGATTATGAGGTCATACATAGATCAGACAACAGATCAGTCTTTAACTCATGAGACGTATATGATAGAGTGCCAAACTACATATGTACGATCACACATAAGATCCGATAGAGCAGCAGGTCATATGGGGTACCATCAGGGTTCTCTGGGTGAACTCTAACCTTGGAATCAAATATTAATAACAATATTTTCAGGCTCTATCACGATACACAATATATAGCTTGATATTTTGAAATCTCCTCTAAATAGTTGATTCCCTTTGATGCATACGATCACATCAGTATGATGATTAAAGTAATCCCTGCAACATACGTCTGCATTAAACCATTCTTGTTTATATTCATTAGTGGTTTCTATTGAACAGTTTTAAAACGCAAAAAAGGGGAAATTTAACAAAACAGTTTTTATTCAAACCAGGCACTTGCACACATGGGCTTTTAACAGCTGTTAATGTAAATAGTGGCGTGATAGGCCTCTACATACTGTAGCCTCGTTCTATAGAGCTCAAGCTCAACAAAACCAGAACGAAAAAAGAGCTCAGCAACAAAAAAGTGCATTCAACAAGAAGAAACCCTGAGCAAGACATTTAAAAAACATCCATCAATGTGCACTTTGGTGCATGATGTTTGACACCATAGGTAAACAGGCTAAAGTAAATGTGTGTGAGCACAGAGGCCCTGCTGGGCCGTAATCACCCAACCCAACGGCTGCCAGCACCAGCTCCACACATACAGGTGTGTTGTACTAAAGTGTTCATGAAGCTGAACCCTCTCTCGGACGCCGCAGTCAGCCGCTGTCCAGACAGAGCTCTACACTGTCCAGACAGAGCTCTACACTGTCCAGACAGAGCTCTACACTGTCCAGACAGAGCTCTACACTGTCCAGACAGAGCTCTACACTGTCCAGACAGAGCTCTACACTGTCAAGACAGAGCTCTACACTGTCCAGACAGAGCTCTACACTGTCCAGACAGAGCTCTACACTGTCCAGACAGAGCTCTACACTGTCCAGACACGTCACCGCCTGTGTCCCTTGGGCATGACATAGAAGAGGATACTAACAGGCACTTTGGCCTCAAGAAAAGACCTGCGTTCGACTGGAACGTTCACAAACAGTTTTGCGGAGACTGGCAAAATCTTAGGATTTGACTCCCGTTTTCCCTTAATTCCGGTCTTAAGTCGAGGGCTGTAGTCAACCAAAGAACATCTTGGTAGACTCAAATTCGACCAACTCTACGACCAACCGATTGGTCGTTATCTCTTGATTTACTTAATCAGCCACAGTGCACCCTGCTCTAGCTGCTAGCCTAAATATGGTGTTAGTGCTGTTCTGAGAAGGCAGTGGGTTCAGATCCCCCCTTGGTCGGGTCGCTTTACATGATTACATGACAAACACATAATTGTATTTATGTATTGTATTATGTATATATACACAATATAGCCTATCACTAAAAAATAAAATACATAAGTCTACATTTGTCCCTCCCGCCTGCCAAAATAATTGGTCAAGAAGCGCTTTTTTCCCTATGAAAGGAACACTAGCGCTTGTCAAACAATGGTTTTGATGTCCGTGTCCAAGTGAGAGTTAGGCTTCCTGGCCCCTTAAAGTATAATGCCACGCATTTCCCTTCCAACATGGCTGATGATGACGCTCATAACGATGGTCCTAACCAGGATCACAACGTGGCCGTGAGTCGTAACACGCTTCCTTCAAACATCTGCCAAAAAGGCTTGTTTTCCTTCTCAAACTGCAGCAGAAAGAGTGGGTTCGCTTACACTTTGTGTGTTTTTGTACCTGCTCGGCCCTTCATAAGTGTGTGTGTGTGTGTGTATCTGGAGGGCAGCTGGGAACGCCACAGGGAGTCCCACGCTTGATGGGACAATTTGTACTTTATGTTCCCAATTAGAGCTGTCAATCTTCCTCTAGAATCCCATTCAATTTCATTCCTTATTATTTTTTAATATTTGAATTATATTCTAATTTGTAATGCTCATAGTTAGCCTATTATTAATACTAACTATGTACCTATACACTGTATACACAAGCTTATGCATTGCCAATGCCACTATTTACCGTTCTGCCAACTAGTGGGCACACAATACGGCAACATTAATTTTATTCGAACCACGGTCGATTTTTAACAGCTCTCGCCAGCGAATATATCGTCTAACCAATCCGATTCGGATATCTATGTCATAGTCACCATGGACACTGTACAAGTTGTAGGACAAGGTGGAGGTGACAGCCTATTTAGGTTTCTCAACACAGTGTTCTTACTGCATCCATAGTGGTAAACTACCATCACAGACCTATACTTATCTGTTGAATGTATTGATCATTCACATCGATCACATCGATAGCGTTCGGCGCTACAAGCCAGTGTTTACTTGCACTGCGGTATGTGAATATAGGTTGCTTTTGATAACATTTTGAAGGTGTTAAGTTGTATCGCAACAGTTTCGTTTTGGATACCAACTTTCTATGAAAAGGTTGATAGTTTTCCCGTTCAATAACTAAAATAGGCTAACGACTCCAAAAACAGCCATTCGCTAAACTATTTAACAGTTGGATTAAAAAGTAGAACTCCAGTCTAATTGAATCCTCTACATAGGGTATTCTGGGGAAGGCGGCAGCATCAGCTCGTCTTCACCAGGCTATGTAGGCTGAGTGTTCCGTCCGTCTTTTCACCGGCGCCATTATTATGGTAATATGCCGCATATGCGCATCGCAGCTGATGTCAATAGTTTTTACCGTGCGTGAAATCGTCATTGTTCATCAGGTGTGACGTGAGAAAAGCATTTTGTTTCACATGCGGGACCGGGTAGGCCCAGGCGAGAAGGGAGAGATTCGCTTACGTTAGCCAACACATTTATGAAAGAAAACAAAGACACGTTTGAATAGTCATTTCAGCATTCGAGTCGTGTTCTTCTTTTTACTATTCTCATACATTATTATATTATATTATATTAGACTCCCAACATTTGTTCCAAAGCCATATTCGCAATACAGACATTTACTACATCCCGTGTAGAACAAACCGCAACACAGACATCAATATATCCAATATATCGCCCAGCCCTACTTGGGACATCATTTAATACCAATTTCAGGGTCCAACATCGTATAGGTTAATGACAGTCCTTAACTTGGAATTCCATGACATGTAATAATCTTTGCTATAAAACAGGGATCAAGGCTAAATTGGTAAAACCTTAGATATTAGTGAAGATCAGCACCTCCTACCACTTCTCTAAAGGTTGTTTAGTCGAGAGCTTACAGTTTGTAGAGGATATCACATGTGCTTCCTCAGAGACACACATGACAGCGCTCTCACACCGTGGTGAGAGACAGGCTGTATGAGGGACGGGGTTGGGAGGGGAGAGGGCGTAGTAGGAAGGGGTTTTACTTTGTGTTGTGTGTAAAATGTTCGAAATAGAACACAATGTTGAAATTCAGAGGTTTTTACTTATTTTTTACAACTGAAATTAATTATTTGTTATTACAGAGAGTAAAGTAATGAAGAAATTCCAGGAACCGAAAGATCAGACAAAAACGGTGCAGAGCGGTCAGAATGATGCGCATATTCAAATGACTCCAGGGCCTCTATTCTCCTAAGCCCAGTGGCCTATGATGCATAAAATATCTCACCAAGTACTCTATGTTTGGGTCCCAATGGATGGAGTTATATGTTTTTAGCTATGTGTTAACATAAAGGTTTGTTATATTCAACACAGATCCGAGTAATGAATAGTCCTTCGATTTAGTTTCAATGTCCACAACTGCACCATGCCCAACCTACTTTTCTAGCATGCCAATTCAAAAGATAGGGCAGTCTTGCAAAAGAGTGCAGATTCCTGAAAACCAATTTGTGCCAGGAATACATTGTTGGAGCCAAGAAGGTGATTGACTGGTGTCTGCGTGTAATGTGCGTACTCACAGGTTGAGGCTGCTCAGCAATGCAGCAGCTGAAACACACCCAGAACTCAGTCATTCTGAGGCTCACTGAGGCCACAGCAGCTTCCTCCCTGGCTCGTCTCGATCTCTTTCTGACGTCCTGACTTCCTGCCTGACAGCCGCCCGCGTCACAAACAAACCACCGTGGCAGGGAACCGGAAGACACAGCCAAAGCCGTTGTTTTTCTGGGGGCCCAAACAGCTGACGCACACACAGGCACAGCACCACCGGGCCTCAGGCCTCCTGTCACCAGCAACACATTCAAACAATAAAACAGTTGTGTATTCATATTAAGAATCATTACTAACGCCACACCTGATAATGGCTTGTTTGTATTTTATTGTACAAGTTTTGAGTATCATGTGGTACACCATGGTGTTGTGATGTGTGTGTGGACAGAGCTCCTGCCTGTTGTGACAGCGGTGAGACATCTTTTAGAGGAAGGAACCTCTGAGCTCTGCTCTTACTGCTGACCGTCTCTTTTAACTTCATGCCTTTTCAGAACTAACAATAGTGAGAGGAGTCGAGTTGTGTTTTGACAACAATTCCAGTACAATGTTCGCTGTAAGAGCTAGAACGTTCCCTCCTAAAATGTTAAGTGCTAATACAAGGGCTTGCACATCGTGACGTCACATGACGGAAGTAATGCAGCATAGGAATGTAATTGGTATAAATGGTGATTTGGTCATTGATCCCATGATGCATTCTGATGTACATGCCCTATAACATACATTTGGTCTCATGTATCATTCTTCAAACTATTGTTTGCCTTACTCACTTGACCGTGTTGAACAGAAGTAAATATTAAAAATGCATTACACTGAGACACCACTACTGAACTGACATATATAGTTACACGGTAACAGACGCACATACCTCAAAAGTTTGATTAGTATCAGGTCACAAGACATATAATGGTAACATATTCAGGCAAATTAATATATCATGTTATTAGAGGAGACCATGTGTTGAGTGCTACCAATTTAGTAATTTTACCTAAAATAAAACGTTGAACTGCCTTTGACAAGTAGATGCAAGTAAAGCCGAATTCTTATACTGTGGGCCTTTTTGTTGTTTTTAACTGTAGGCAAAGTTATTCTTCCTGAGCCTTGTTAAAGTCAGTGACTTCATAATGCATTTTAACCCCCTCTTCCGGTCACCCAGAGAGCCCCACACAAAAAAGATAGTCCTGGTAGAGCTCCAGCTGGTGTGTAACGTTATTGACCATACGAATGGTTGAAATCGGGTGTGTTTAGACATCTGTGACACAACCGCTATTTACCAACAAATCAGTGAAAGTAACCTATACGCGTTGCAAACTCGTCGACTACAATCACTTCCTCTCCACTGGATATGTATTCAGTTGTTAACACTATAAAATTCGAAAACAACAGCGTACAAACATTAGCAATACCATTTTAGCAAAATATGTTAGCATGCCAGTTAGCTCGCAAACCTATCTGATATATATGGATACGATGTTAGCAGTGGCAAACCTAGCATTAGCTTTGCAGCTAGATCGTTTTCGAAACTGATTTTCGCGTTACAGCATTAATACTAGGGATAACAACGTCTTTAAACCACATATTCATACATGAAGGGATGTGATTATCTGTGAGCTGTACTGGTGCTTGGCTTGCAGTATAAAGACATGGAGAACGTACCAGAATATCGCAGTAGATTTCCCAGAAAAAGTAAAGCGACTCGAGCTGGAAGCTAACGAACCAAATCCGTAAGAGA
This sequence comes from Brosme brosme, assembly GCA_900302425.1. Taxonomy (NCBI): domain Eukaryota; kingdom Metazoa; phylum Chordata; class Actinopteri; order Gadiformes; family Lotidae; genus Brosme; species Brosme brosme. The sequence goes on from OMKX01001267.1 coordinate 8,983, forward strand.
TCCGGAAGTGGGCACCACGCTGATTACTTGACGTCATGACGTCAAATAGCAATTGCGTTGTTAGTATGTGGCGTTCAATACCCGTTGTAGATACGCAAAAGTTAGCAAAGCAAAACACAATTTGTGGTCAGATGTAATGAGATTGATGTAACCCCGAGGGGACTAATTGAATTGCCATTATTGTCGTATTTTTATATATTCTTCCTCACCAAATTTAAATGTTTTGCTACAAAAACAAAAGCAGTGCTATCTAGCATTATTCGAACTCACAGTATCCTAAATTTTGAAACTTCAATCCAACGTGATTTGAACGCAGCATGGTGTATAGTACAACTTCCGTGTGACCCACGTGTTTAGGTTAGCACATGCGAAGGAACAGTGGTTCTGATCACATTACAGCAAAATTGGAAATATACAATCATCATGAGGCCGTTGACGGATGAAGAAACAAAAACTATGTTTGAAAAACTTTCGAAATAGTGAGTCGGACATTGCTTCATACTTTAAACTGTGACTTTATGCAATTTAGACAGACTAACGTAACGTCTTTGCTCGCATTGGTTTAAATGCATGCCTCTCTTCAACAGCATCGGTGAAAACATCAAACTCCTTGTAGATCGGCCTGATGGTGTTTACTGTTTCAGGCTTCACAACGACCGTGTGTACTATATGAGGTGAACATTTACTTTGCAATCACTTGTAACTGCTACACGCATTGGTTGAACATTTTAAGTCGTACCGATCTTTAATGTTTTATCTGAACCCCAAACAGTGAAAAAATCCTTAAATTGGCTACAAACGTGGCCCGCGACAAGCTTGTCTCGGTTGGAACCTGCTTTGGTAAATTCACGAAGACTGGAAAGTTCCGTCTGCACATCACAGCTTTGGATTTCCTCGCGCCATATGCAAAGGTACAAATTAACCAGAGCTGAGTTTAAAACCAATTTTACACGTTTTATCATGTTTTCTAAACACTAACCTAAAACTGTTCATCACGCATTGTCAAACGAAGTAATTGGTTCAGGGGGCCAAATCTATACCTCTTCTTGGTGGCAGTATTGTTATTGATCATTTTGTACTCAAATACCTGCTTGAGTTAGTTAGTATGAGCTATAGCTTACCTCAATTTGGTAGATGTATGCTTATTCATAATTTTGTACTGCAAAATCCCTGTCTAGTTAATTTGTCAATGCACTTGGTAGAATTATTTTTATTAAGACTAATTGTCCTGCCAAACACCAGTTTAAGTCTTTCTTTTAGGCTTGTCCCAATCTATACATCAACTTGGTAGAAGTATTCTTATTTATGGACATATTATACCTGTATATTTAGTTTGTTCCCAAATCTATGGTTAGTATTAATTTTTCCTGTGTATTTAGTTCAAGGTGTGGGTAAAACCAGGAACGGAGCAGTCCTTCCTCTATGGAAACCATGTGTTGAAGTCCGGACTGGGAAGGATTACGGAGAACACCAATCAGTACCAGGGCGTAGTGGTCTACTCCATGGCAGACGTGCCCCTGGTGAGTTGGGCTACCGTGTGAGGACACACTTGTTGGTGTTGTAGTCTGTCAAGACGGACTAGTAGCCTGCATGATATAAAAATGGAAAAGCTCCGGCCTGCACACCGGTGGCTGAATTCAGAACCGGATCCAAGGTAGCGCATGCAATCAGCACACTGTTAAGCTAAGCATCATGCCTTCCTCAGTTATGTTTCCGGAGAGGTGTAGGCTGACAGTGGGTCATGAATTGTAGCTTTATCTTAGTCTCCCACAACATACTTCCTATAAGCTGTGTACACTCAAAGTGATCGGAGCGAGAATAATAACATGGCAAGGAGAATAATATGGAAATGATTTACGAAGAAATTGACAGTAGAAACAAACTGATTTACAGTATGGTTAGTCCAGCACTCCTTCGCCT
>OMKX01001287.1:0-11450 GCA_900302425.1 Brosme brosme
CAGAGGCTGGCGTGGGCCTGGGCATCGGGCTGTGTTGTGTCCCCTCTGGAGAAGGCTGTCCTGGGATCTACATTCACACCCTCTCCCCTGGCTCCGTGGCACACATGGACGGCAGGCTCAGGTGATGAACTGATGACTCACTATACATTCATGATGTGACGTTATCTATATATTTACATATTTATACATCAACGTACATGTGTAACCTTTTCCTTTTGATCTAAACTTTTGCTCCTATCCGCCTGCCATTACCACCACCATCATCACTACTACCACCTCATCCATCACCACCACCACCACCATCATTATCACCTCTACCACCATCCTCACCACCACGTCCCTTCCACCCCTCGCTCCACCCCCCAGGTGTGGAGATGAGATCATGGAGATCAATGACACGGTGGTGTACAGCATGGCCCTGAACGATGTGTACTCGGTCCTGAGCCAGTGTTCCCCCGGCCCGGTACACATCATCATCAGCAGGCACCCCGACCCCAAGGTACAGGATGTGGATTTGTATGTGGATTTTGTTGACATGTGTTTGTAAGGATGATGAGTGTGTAGAAGGAAGTAAAACCATCGATTTTAGGTGCAGGGATGTCCTGGCTCAGCAGCAATGGGCCAGTTGTAAAACCCTTAGTGTAAAACTTAGTGTAAAGAATATAAAAAATCTAAATAAAATATTCTGTATGTATTTAGGAAGACGGAACAGCAATGAATAGCCCAAACCGTTTACTAACTTAGAAGGTGCACAACATTGATATATTGTGTTCTTTGTGGACGTGATGTGCTCTCATGCCTGTTTGTTTGCATTGTGTCCCTCAGGTGTCAGAGCTGCAGCTGAACAATGCCATCGCCCAAGCAGTGGTGAACACCAAGCTGAGGAGGGACAAGAGCCAGTGGAGTGTTGATGGTACACGACAAGGTTTCATCTATCCTGCCATGGCAGAGCGACTATCAAACACCCCTAATTCCCTTCTGTCCTTAAATGTTTTACCCTGGATTTGACATTGATCCATAAAATGGCACATCTGGATAATTGGTGCTCAATTTGACATCAACAAATGTCAAACAGTGTATCTGATTATATCTGCAAAACATTTAAAAACAGGAAAAGGAGGAGGCGTATTGAATTCCAGGCTTCACGTTCAAGATTGTGTTTTCCCTTCCTCTGCCTCTCTTGAGTCTTTCATCCCAATCCTCCCGCAGGTGTACGCAGGCTGGAGTCCTACCCCCAAATCCGCCATAAGGCACAGAAGACCATGACCCGTTCCTGCAGCGATAGCACCAACAACCACCACCACCACCTCCATCACCACCTCCATCACCACAACAACAACAACCATCGGGGTGTCAACATCACCCTTCAGAACCTTCAGAACGCCTACTACAACCCGCCCACCCGACTACACAGCCTGGACACGCCAACGGTAGCTAAAGACTTGAAAAACAATAATAATGCATAGTGATTTGCAAGATACTCAAAGTTACACGGCTCTGTAAAGTGAAGTCAAAATAGAATTTAAGTCACAACGAAAATATCAATTACAAATGATGATTATAAGTGAGTCCGTAAACACATTGAAACACTAATAAAACATAAAACGAAGTGTCAGAATAAGCTAAAAATGAAATCGATGTCTGTGTATGTTCATGTTTATGTGCTTGTTGAATTCCATTTACAGTATTCAAATGTATATCAATATATTCCCATCTCATCTCCTGAAGTCTGTGTCGGAGCCCTATGCTGACAACAGGCTATCGGTGCCTTTGTATCGTGATGAGGACTACAACGTGCCCTACAACTCTGCTGCTGCCGCCCACCCCGGACAACAGGCCTTCAGTCTGTCATTCAGGACCAGCAAGGTAACCTGACCTGACCATGTTGGCACTGGACTACAACCAACATGCTGAGCCTATCAATGCTCTAGCAAGACATTTGAGGAATATCTTGGACGGGGAGGGATGGGGGGGCAGGATGGTGTAGTGGCAAAATTACTTCATAGTTCAAAACAGTGTCATGCTTAGCAATAGGAAGACTGGCATGTTAACATCGTGGGGGCTTCGGCTGTTCATGTTTGTTCAGTCCAAGAGCAGGCAACATGTTCCCCCCAGGCGGTACTGCCGGGCCCCGGACGTGACCAGCGAAGAGGGCTACGCCGGGGACTCCAGTGGCTCCAGCCGGGGCTCCCCGGTTAAAGAGAAGGTGCCGTCTCTCTCGCCCGCCAACAGATGCCAGGTGCACAATAAAATATACCCCTGCACAACCTGTACTATCTTAGAACATACTGTTTTTGCACTTGAATTCTTATAAGTTGTTCCCATGATAGTGCAATTAGTTGGTCTTTATACTTTTTTTTGCTTGTGGGCGGTGCTGATAACATACAGAGATCTGTGCTTGTTGTTGACCATAAAAGGTAGCTGTGAGTGTGGAGCAACACCATCAAGGATGTGGCATTCTCCCTCAATCTGCATGTAATTCTGTCACTATCATTCTCTCTCTCTCTCGTTCGCTCTCTAGAGTTCCCTTTCTGCTTACTATAACTGTCAACTGCCATGCTCGCAGACAGAACAGAGATGCATCTGTAACCTCTTCAACTGCTCTGTGACTAATTCTTCTTTAATGCTGACATTCAGCATTTAACACTCAAACACTGTCCTTCCAATGTCTTCAGTTCTTCAGCAGTGTATACAAGGCCTTGAGAAAGATTCTGCGCTTGATCTTAAGAAGTGTATGTAACTTCAACTTTCTCTATTCTGTGAATTCTGCTTTACACACCTGCTCAAAGCTTGATATTGTGTGTGAAAGGTTGTTGTGGTCTTCTGAACTTTTAGTTCCTTCTTGGTTAAGTGCACACCTTTTCAATCTGACTTGTTTCAGTAAGTCAGACATATATGGACATAATAAGCATCAAAAAGCTATGTAGTGCAAAGGATGCTATATTTTCTAGATCAAGCCCTTTTGTAATCATCATTCACACCTCACACTTAGTAACCAACATGTGTGGCTATAACTATGGACGCTACATTTGAGTGTAATAAGTTTTGCATGATTAATGGTGTGTCAGTCACTATTTCTCTTAATGCATTTTCCCGTAATGTTTTAGGCCAATTTCCCATTATCGATAATTGTATCCATGTGCATATATGAACATCCGTACATAGGCCTACTTGTGCATTCATTTATGCGCATGTGTGTGCCTGTGCACCTCAAAAGTGCTTTCCCTGTTTCTCAGTGCATCGGCCTTGTTATTCTAAGGTAATGGCCAACAGCTTTTAGTGATTGAATTACACTGACTGCATGCTACTTGTGTTGATGCATATGGATGTGAGATGAAGCGGAAGGATGTTACATTACCACAGCTCTCAGCGGCCGCTGAGACAAACGATCAACCGACTAACACTTCCTGTATGTGCACCAGGAAGGAGAACAAGAAACCGAGCTCTCAGAGGGAAGTCGAAAAGCGCTCAAGCTCCCAGAATCCACAACCCTCTCGCCCGACCTGCTGCAGATCTCTCCGTGCAGTCCAAACAGAGGTAAGAGTAATATTACGATTGGTTAAGCCGTATAAGGACTTGCTTTCTAATTGATTATGGTAGCATTTTCAGGAACATCCGATTAATAATTAGTTTAAGTTTAAGTTATTGCTTCATTACAGCCTGAGCTGAAGTGTCAGCACACAGTAACTGCTTCCACCTGCTATAATTGTATTGTTTTATAATGATCCAATAGTTGCACTGTTCTTCTAAATGACACATGACAACTCCTTTCAACTTTCTCCTTCAATGCTGTTGTGCTTTGGTGTGGCCAGGTTATTGCCTAGCCCAGTCCTGCTCCCGCAACAAGAGAGCAGCTCTAAGAAGGCAGTACCGTGTCGAGCAACACCTTCAAGATCAGCTGTCCAACGACCCCTGGGTCCGTCTTTCTGAAAGTTCCTCCGACGATCGACAACATCGGCACATTGCAGGCAGTGGAGTCGCAATGGAACCCAGTGACCACGACTCGCTCCAACACAACACAAACAGCTCTGTCCCCATGGATGAACTCAATGGTTTGGCCACCGAATCTCTGTCAGATTCTGCTTCCAACCTGACCATGCAACCAAAGCCTGAGGACCCACTGGAGGCGAAGAAGGCCCCCCCGGTGGCCCCTAAGCCAGCGTGGATACGTCAGAGCCTGAAGAGCATCCAGAGTAGGCATTACCAGAGGGAGCTGCCAAGATCAACAGAACAGAAGCCAGCATTTGGACTTACCAGACCCTTTGGACAGAGTCTGAGATCCACTTCTTCCACGGCCAACCTGTCCTTCAAAGAGAAGATCAACTCATTCGAGACCTTCTCCAGTCCTGGGCCTAGAGAGAAGATGGCCAACAGAAGGCCTCTGGCGCCATCCGCCTCCTTACCGCTCATGGTGAAAAATCCCAAGAGTGACCGTCCTGCCCAAGAAGAACAAACACGTGAGGACATTGAAATCCAAATGCCATGTACAATCAATAGCCCTTCTTCAGAGGGAAGACCAGATGACCATGCGGCCATCTCTTCCCCACCCTGCAGTTTCAATTCCTCAGCCACTGCCACCTCTCCTGGTGAGACCAATCACCAAACTGTGGAGCGTTTACCAATAGTCTCCCTTGCCCCCGTCGACACCTCTGCAGCACAAGTGTCCAGTGAGGAGAACGATGCTAATCCAGCTGAAGGGACAGGTGGAGATTCCACTCCTGTTCTTGGTGAAGGTGAGATGGACACATCACTAAGCAAGCAACCAGAGGTCATCCTGGTTGAAGTCCAAGAAAGTGGATTGATCAAGCCCATTCCAGTCTCTCCAATGGAACCGACCCCAGGTACCTCAATAAGTACCGAAGGAGATGGTCAGAATGTGGAAGAGAAGGAGGAAAACCTGCCAACCACTGAGCCAACCTTGCAGACACACAACCCACCCCTGGGTGCCTCACTGTCCCTGGAGAATACCTCTCCGATGGACGACGAGACAGAAGGCTTGGAGAGAATCCTGGCGTTCAGTGATCAGGTATCATTGTGTCCTGGTTAGGATAATCATGAAGTTTGCCATGTTAAACAACACACTTCTGAAGCAGTATTCTCTTGTATGAGAAAATAACCGAATGGGGTGGTTCCCTTTTAAGGATTAACAACACATCAGACCACATTTGTTAGTTGGCTTTCATGATGTAAAAAGAAAGGATTACTTTAAAATTGTAGTAATATAAGCTGCAATTTTTGGTCTTCAAGAGTCTAGAATAATTGTACTTAAATTAACCCTTAATGCACCATAACTGAAGCATGTATACTTAATCCTCCAGGTTGCAGTTCCCCTTTAAAAAAACGCATACATAGTCAAATGATTCTCACTTATGCCACGAACAATTTGAATCCTACAATTCCATTTGATATTCCTTTTCCTTATACCCATTCTTTCATATTCTATTCTATCCTCCAGATGTGCCAAGCGTTGATGTATTCTATGTCCACATCAGCATGTAACGCTGGCCTGAGAAACAACCAGCCATCCCCAGGTCCTTCCGTCCCTACTGACAGTGACGGCTTTCTGGAAACAGATTCACCCGAGACTGATGCACCGGAGAGGGCGGACATGGGCTTCTCAGTCAGGTAATATTACAGCTTAATCCGTCGGGGTGGAAAATACACTCCACAATGTCCTTTTAAGGAAGGATGACAAAGAGGGACATGTTGTGCTGACTGTTCTGTTCTGCCTGTCCTGTCCTGAATCCCAAAGGACTAATCTTGACGGTTGTGATAGAAAAGGTGGAGGTGTATCTAAGTTACTTTGAAAGTTACTGGTGGTGACTGGAAAACATTAATAACTAAATTAAGCATGGTTAGCACACTATGTTTTTGTGCTTTATATTTTAACAATATTATCTTATGCAGATAATTTATTAGAAAGCCTTACTGTGGTCAAAACTCGAATCTTTCCTAACAGTTACATAACTTGAATAACAGTAGGAAAGAAACTGAATGGGAGCTCTCAAAAAGCAGACTTGCATCTGTTTTAGATTTGGTCGGAAGTGGCCAAGTTTGCAAGATTTTTTTGAAACTTCCTGTTGAGATCAGTTCTATAATTTGTCAAAGAAGTAGATAATACCTAATTATCTACAAAATAACACAAATACTCAATATCTTCATATGTGGGTATGACGTGCATCATGTCAACTTCGAATATCATCTAAACATGATGTTGTTCTGATTTGTTTGTTTTTCACAGCTTGGCGAAGCTGAGGGAGTGTACCATTAAGTTAGGGGAGGGGGGAATGGAGGAGGTGTCAGAGATGTCTGCTAGTGCTCACTCAGTCATTTCAGCCATCCCCTCAGACAAGATAAACAGCATGATCCAGGATGTCAAATCTGTCAGTGGGGAGATGCTGAAGGTATAGTTGTCAAATAACCAAAACTTTCTCTTCACAATATTTGTAAATATGATGTGTCTTGAAATGCTAACCGCTTTGTTCACATCTTGCATTTGTCTAGTTTAGGATGGTGACACTGATAATAGCAATTATAGTAGCTCAAAATGATAACGTATAACTTTTTGGGGTTTTTCATCGCCAAATTTTGGACTTACCCTTTCAAAAGAAATACATTCCTGCAAAACAGGAAGTGAGGCAATTTACATATTATACAATTAAGCAGGGTGTTTAATTTATTAGCCGGTATTGCTTGCCTTAATGCTGCATATTTTATAATCTTCACCACCCCAATAGAAGGAGTCGAAAGACTCATATTTATGTAATTTGTACAAGAACTGTAGTCAAACATTTCAAGATAGATAAACAGTAAAAGTTTTGCCTCTTGACCGGAAACATGCAAACTAAACTTGTGCCATTTTAAAACTGCATGAGTGGCCCAAAGGCAAGGGTAATTCACACATATCCAAGACTCTAAACACAGCCAATAACCAGAAAGGCCAACACTGGGACTGCCTCTGTGAATAGAGATCATTAGATCATAGAGTGACTCATTTAAAGAGGCCTTGTGGATGTGCTCCAAACACCAACCTTCAGAAAACCTACATGTCAAAAAAGACAAAAGAATAACAGATCGAACTGGAACCCAAGTCATATACCTCCCGAACACGAACCCTCTGAGCAGCAGCAACGCTGGTACTCACCTGTACTTCCTCCACAGACACTGGAGGAAATCCACGTGGTGATCCTGCACAAGGACGACGGGGCCGGGCTGGGCTTCAGCATCGCTGGGGGGTCCGACCTCGAGAACAAGGCTGCTACAGTGAGGGAACTTAAAAACTGCTGCGATGTTGTTGACTCAGTAGTACACAGTCAACTGTACTGTTTCTTAACCCTCCCCTATGGCTTTCCCTCTGCCCAGGTCCACAAGGTGTTCCCCAACGGCCTTGCTGCCCAGGAGGGCACCATCGAGAAGGGTGACCAGGTGCTGTCCATAAACGGGCAGTCCCTCCACAACGCCGCCCACGCTGAGGCTACCGCCGCCGTACGCCTCGCCCGCACCATGAAGGTGGCTGTGGTGGTGGTCCGGAGGAGGGGGAAGGCTTACGTGGCGGACAGGGGGTCAACGGAAGCATGGCAGGGGAGCTGCAAGGACGAGCAAGACTTCGGCTCCTGTGAGTTTTATCGTAAAATCGAAGAAAAAAAATAATAAAAAATACTAAATACAAATAATTAATATTCCTACTTTGCCCCTCTGATTGGATATAGTCTACTGAAAAACGTAACAATAATTTCAGCAATTGGGTTACCACACCAACTTCTCTCCGTTAAGCGAAGTTGGGGTTTGTTCAAAGAGAGATTATGTCTAATAGGAATAATTGTGTTGTGTTGATATAGTAGGTCCTCCAGTGCACGTCACAATAGACAAGTCTGCCGGAGGGGTGGGCTTCACTCTGGAAGGAGGGAAAGGCTCCATCAACGGAGACAGACCACTGCTCATCAACCGGATCTATTCGGGTAAACTTGTTAAAAATTTAAATTTGTAACCGATGCTTCTGTCAGTAATGGAATTAATCAGATGATTAGGTGGAACAGCCGACTCACATGACCACTGACCACCTCCAAAAAATGTTGGGGCCAAATGAGGCGTCCATCTTAAATATGCATTAGATTTAAATCTAATGCTTTGTAGTATTTAATGTGAGAGTGAAATGGATGCATGCCTTTTAGCATTTTAAAGATATCCAAAGCCATGCCCTAAGCTATGTTTCGAACGCATCCCTCAGGCGGTGTAGCAGAGCTGAGTGGTCTGCAGTGCGGAGACGAGCTTCTGGAGGTCCAAGGAACCAATCTCCAGGAAATGACACGCTTCGAGGCCTGGAACATCATCAAGGCCTTGCCTCAAGAACTCATCACAGCTGTGATCAGACGAAGGGCTGATGCCGAATGACCAGCGAGATCTTTCACTGTAAATCCAGCAAGCTTCAAATGGATCATGGAAGCGGGAAAGACAAATGTTGCACTTATTTCCCCATGACTTGTGCCGCGATAATGAACCAAAGATCCAAGCCATCGTGGCAACACGGTACTCCAGAGAGGACAGCGAGGAAGTGAGCTGTACTGCTGGTTGATTTAGATGGTTCAGCTTTTCTTCTGCCACACCAGCGATGCTTTGGGCTACCTTGTTAACTCTAGTTTCTATTTCAGTTGAGTATTGGCAATTGCATAAAGCTCAAAACATTAAAAAAAAAAATCAACCAAATGTATTACAATCAAATCATATGTAGTATAGTATGAACTAGAAGAAAAACATATGGGTACTATTTTATTTTTTATCAGAGTTTAAGTTTGAAAATGTCAAGATTTCAGTCAGTGTCACTGGTTGCCATTGACCAATGAGAAAACTGTTATGCACTTTCCAGTTGTGGCCTCCTTGTGTGCATGCATTATCTATCAGCTACACTTATGCCTGCACTTTTTACCTTTTTTCCTGCAACCAATGCTTCTGTTCAAAACAACATTTAGACATTTTCTTCAATGGCCAGAAAATACCTTGGTCAATTGAGTCATGGGTGGATTATTTAATTATTATTTTTTATCCAAATTAGTTTGAACAAAATCAGTGGCTGCAGGGACAAGGTTGCAACATGTCGGTTTAAATGTAATTTCAATGTATGGATGTAAATAAGATAAAGCTTCGTTATGATCAAATACTTCTATAAAAAAATAAACAATCCATATTTCAACCTTCAAAAAGCAACAGTTTTAACTCCTCATTCCAGATATTGGAAAAAAGTAAATATTGATGGTTTGAATATTGTTTTAATGAGAAACGTCGAAACACAAGTGTATTCTGATTGGTAATTTAATGACAATGCTGGTGCTTTACAAAAACAGAAGAACAAATTATTTTGGTACAGTGTAGTACTAGGTAAACAGTCTATTTTATGTGCTGAATATACATGTAAAACTTAACATGGGCCACTCTCTTTAGCAGCAGTTGTTTTCAATGGGATGAAAACATCACAAAATGTAAGTGATATAACAGTAAAATGTTTGATCTTGCATAAATGGCCAAAAAACACTCTTTGACTTCATCACGTTGTCAAAAACGTACCCAAGATCACACGCAGCAAACTACAAAATTATAAGAAACACAGACTAATTGTCAGAAATTGGTCAGACCAAGTAATTAACCTGTAAGCATGGGAATGCACTCTGCATATTTGATTAATGGCAGTGCTTTGCCTTCACTCTCCATTTAAAAATATGACAATATTTTCATATTGGAACCACCCACAAGTTATTTTATATAGAGTAAAAATTGTCTTTTTGTCCACAAGGTAAAATTCACTCCCCAGGTCACGATTATTCATATTCGCATTTGTATATCGCATTATTATGCCTCATATACTTGTCGTGTTTCTTTTAGTTTAGCAGCCACCTGTTTTTACCATTTCAAGTCAATACCATATTCAAGCATGTACACGCCTCACAGACACAAGGGAAAATATTACATGTATTCAATTTTCTATTACCTTGAGCAGAGAAATTGTAACCGAAAAGAATCAACAGGGAGGCAAGCACACGAAACACGAACATGACAGTCGAATGCATTTCTAAAGGTTGTCATTATCATTAAGAATATCAGTATGGGATATAAGGAAATAAAAGGGACTTTTAGTTTGAAAATAATTACTTAACGATACAATAATGATTAAAAAAGATGTTACCTTATATGGCTTATCATATATGTAAATGGCAAATGATGCATGCAAGTCAGACCGCCAGCATCTTATTGCTGGTAGGCTACCAGTCAAACAACACTGATCTTTACCTTACCTCAAATCGTACCACCATACCCACTGTCTGACATACTGACTATCTTAAATCACAAGGCCTCTGATTTAGTCATTTTGTTAAGCACTTGACCTGAACTCTCTTGAACCCTTGAACCTGAACGCTAACTGGGCCTGACGTTTTTTTTGGAAGCAAAACAGTTACAGTTTGGAATTATAAAGTGCTTCTAAGATAATTTAGAAGAAATTGGCTTTTTGGCCAGTTTAAATAAGATTTAACGCAAAATATACGCTTTGTTTTTTTTAAAAGGATTCAGTAAACACGAGGGTAGCCTTCACGGTGTCTTTGAGACAGGAGTAAAGAAGATCTCAGTCACCTCTCACCTTCGACAAAAGCTCAGCTCAATGTGTGCGCAGCAAATACACAGAAATAACCCATGGACATCGAGTAGTAAAGGGAATGTACAACACCCAGTATAGCAATGTAGTGTAGTTTGGTTTTCCTGTTCTGAAACAAAAGCTTGCACCTTTTTGGATGGATCACCTATCCATGAGTCATTGTGGTTTTTGCATTAATAGATGCACACCACATGTAATAGATGTGCCTCAATCTGTGCTTTGATATTAAAGTACTGTATACCGGATGGAAGGGGGCAGATGTCCTTGGGGCAGAGTGGAATGTACAGTATAACTGAAGAGCCATCAAACCTCTTCAAGTGCAAGGCAAAACAACAGAAAAATGAGGTATTACTCACTGCCCTGCCGTGGAATCTGATTCCATGGTTCCAGGGTAAGTATCAAGGTCACATGCAACATGCATGTTTTACTGTGTAACACTATGCAGTGAACAGGAAGGAAAAGTAGAAGTGGAATGCCAAGGTGAGAGCAACAAGAGAACACTGCATATACTTTTTAGACACACGGCAGGATTATAAACAAAACAAACAGGAGCTAAATAATAATCTACTGGATTCAACGATAGGCGTGACCTGTTAGCTGGGCTGGGGGCTGGTCTCAGTGGTCCTTAAGGGACTTCACAGCCTTGGCGAGGTTGCTGTAGAACTCAGCCATGCTGGAGGGGAAGAAGGAGTCGACAACGGAGCGGGGGAGCAGACCGCCCAGGTCTGTCTGGAAGAAGCTGAACACCTGCGTCTTGCTGGGCTCTCTGGAGATCGGAGGAGAGGGGAGGACATGGGGGGACAGGGGTGGG
>OMKX01001288.1:0-10337 GCA_900302425.1 Brosme brosme
TTTGGCAGGTGAACACAGCAGCTGGGAACTGAACAAGTTAGAGAGAGAGAGAGAGAGAGAGAGAGAGAGAGAGAGAGAGAGAGCTAGAGAGAGAGAAAGCAAACCAAACATAAGAGTGCCGTCAAAACACAGCCACAGAAGCAGGTAATAAAAAAGACACACACCCACATATTTTCAACACATGTGGGTCACAACTGGTTTACGTAAACAAATTAGATATCGTTTTCGACGTGAAAACATTCGTAGGCAAAACAAAACCTGTGACGTCAAATTGTCAATTCGCTCTTGACAGGGTTTATTAACAACACAGCGGGATGAAAGGCCTCACAAGAGATATAGATATCTCATGACCGTACTTTCCCCGAGAAAGCAAACTGCTCAAATATCCTATTTATTCAAAGCGAAGCGATCCAAGGTGTCCACAAGAGCCATGTGCTTTTAAGACCATCTAAGACAGCTAACAAATATTGTTTTTCAGCAATTAAAGCATCCCTCCTTCATGGAATTTCGAGCAGTTTCACAAACCGCCTGAAGCAACATTCTCATGGTCGGCTCAAATCCTGCTGCTGCACTGGAGAGAGGCCATGCCAAGTCTGGAAGGACTCATAAGTCAGGCCAATGTTATGAATTATGAATCTGTAGGGCTTGGGTTCGAGGGCTGGAACTGCAGGGCTGCTGTGCGATAGGGGTATTTATCAAGACTTGCGGTAATTATGTGTCAAGTACATGCATTTCAGACGCTGGATCAACAAGAGGTGGGGTTAGGCTAGGACGGCAGAAGGAGTGAGAGCAATGTTACAATTAAAAGGAGCTTGACCCTTTATGTTGGCGCATTAGAACAAAAGCATCTCTCTCATAACATACAATAAATCATAGTCAGATGAGTAATTGTCCACATGGACCTGTATTTTCTTCATGCATGGATTCTGTGCTTGAGGATTTAAAATGACTCATAATACCCAAATTTATGAATCCAATAAATTCTGTCATTGTTTCTCGAGGTTCTCTGAAAAAACCACCTGATGCTCCATCCAAAGCAAGCACTCGCGTTTCTCGGACCTGACAGGATGGAGCTCCAGTGTGTGTGACCCTACGCGTATTTGCCCCATAAAACTGGGTTTGTTAGCATTGAACCAGACAAGCCAAGCTATAAATTCTTACAAGGGATGCCACCTGCCACACCGGGTTCCGACCCTGCCGGGGGTCGGGGGGGTGTACATTGCACGATATCCTCCAGCCGTTTGGGGTTGTTTGTCGTTACGGATGAATCCTCAGCCGCCTGGGTCTGTAAAGGCGTAGGCCTGTGAGGACATTGATGAACGACCATATTGGATTCGCTACTAAATAAGCCACTGCATGGTTGTAAGCTTTAACCCAGTTGGTAGAATTGACTAAAGTTGAGTAAGGAGAAGACTGTTGTTGTGTTCCATGCCATGTCGTGAGGCCCCGGGCTTAATCAGTTGGGCGATTAGTTGTGCGATCTTATCTCAATCCGTCTCGGATTTTTCAAAACTTTATTTATAACCCAAATTGGACAGGTTTCCTGCGACGAATAAAGAAAACATAAGACATTACCAGGAACTCTCCTGCCTCGATCCAAAACAAATGGACCTGCATCACGAGTCCCTGGCCGAGAATCTGGGGAATACTCAAGACGTTTCCCTCGAGAATGGCAACCTCTCCATCACTTGCGTCACGCGCGTGGACATGAACTTTGGCCGTGGCGGGATGCCCGACGCTTCCGTGAATGAGGCGATGACGAAGACGGCCGAGAGGCAGAGAGCGGGACTACTAGAAATCCCACGAAAGACTTCCCTTTTCTCAGAAACATTGACATCCATCACGGCCGTACTACAAGTTAGATAAGGGGGCAAAGGCCTTATGCTGATAAGTCTGATCCAACAACAACACTATAGTGCTGTCACACAGTGTAGGCCAGACTTAAAGGAATGCCAGTGAGAGATGGATGACTTGTTTTCAGTGTCACTGGGACGCATGAAAGCGAATATCAAATGAGGCCTCTTGCCCAAGAGGGAGGCCTGTTTGACAATCTATCAAACTTCTCAAATGGCTTCTCACTCTTCATCACTCTTCAATCAAAAGTAAAAAGATTGCGAGATGACCAATTCAAGTGTTTAAGGCTTTCTTAGTACGATGCTTTCTGAGCTCTTAGTTTTAATGGTTCAGTGTTTTCTCATCACCCTTGAAGCCTAAGGAAAGCTATAGAAAATATTGAGTATGTGAGTTAAATCTCTTTGTTGTACATACTTTGCAATAGTTTCTCTTGATGTTCCGCTTTGTACTTTTTGCTTAAATGAGGCAAATATGGTCTAACATTTACATCGGAACAAAAGAGCAATTTAAGAAATGTTAGAGACACAAAACCAAGCAGTAATAATAATAACAGGGAAGCTACAAATGTGATTAGAAGGTGTGACATCAGTCATGGGAAAGTCGAAACATATGCATTTTTGTAACACTCTGACATCCGTCAAACATTTCAATCTAAACAAGGCCTTGTGTAAATGACACATGCACAGGCCAGGTGCTAGGGTCGAGGCGTAAGCCCGGCGACTCAAGGGATAGAATACGTGCCTACCACTTCCATCGCGAACAGCGCAACCAGGAACGCAACAATAATATCCCTTGTGTAAGGGTACTTAGTGGCTTGTATTGCTGGCAGGTAGTTACCCCAAAGGGCCATAATAGGATCAGGCAAAGTAAACCTGACATGAGAAAAAAAACAAAGGGAATAATCCAATGCAGCAATTGGTGCATATTCTTGAATAATGAATGGTACACTTCACCAGATGTCACCGCTAAGTCTATGCTTTTAACGCTAGTCTGTGCTTTGAGCCACATACACACGCATCTACAAGGTACTGCGTAATAAATGTGTGTGTGTATGTGTGTGTGTGTGTGTGTGTGCAGGGGCGGTGATCAAAACTGAAAACTGTTCCTACACTTTTTCAACATTACCACCTTAATGATGTATGCTCTAGTCCTCTCATACATAAACATAAATGCCTTGTTAACCTTGTTAAATGAACACTGATAAGGTTTTTGTGGGTCAGGATTCCTAATTCCTGGAATAACTCCAGCTGTTAGATTACATACGCCTTTATGTGTAGCTTACATACCAGCATGGTTCAAGTCAGGCAACTGCTTTGATCGCATAAACCAATCCAAAACACCAAAGGTCATTACTTTGTGCTTTGCCATAGATGGCCTGCTATGCCCCCTCTTGTTCAATTCACGGTAATTAATGTCCCGTCATAAACGGGCTGAACGAATAGAGTTGACTTGGTTTCCACTGATCAAGCCAGCCAGTCCAGCCAATGGGCTGACATGCCCACCAATAAGCAAGCAACCGCACTTTGACTCCCAATCAAAGATGTGAGTCCATTGATGCGTTAGGGTCAAGGCCAAGCCGACCGGCTCTCAGCCATTGGATCGGTCACACAGAGACACTCTTCTAAGGCCTGCCACACCTGAGAAGGCGTGGATTCATTGAAGAAATAATTACATTTGCCGTTAAGGTCTTTTTCTGAAGTGCACTGCAAGGTCACTCTTAGCGGGAAACATAATATATACAACAGGTTTGAATGAGAAGGTATCACTAGAAGTGGATGTGAAGTCTAAACATGTAATTTTCATGTTCTCTATTGGCTAAGGTCTTATATTCCCACATACTGTAAAAGGGATGGTAGTCTTATATAGCAAATAGATTGACAGTGCACTTCTGTCTGAACACAATTCGCACAATATGTTGTCAGCCTTTTTAACTTCATTTTCTTATTTCTATATAATTTATGTTAAATATTGTCTTCCTTTCCATCCTTTTTATTATTTATGCCTTTAATTGCCCCTTGAGGGACAAATAAAGTATTTTGAATTAAATAAACATTGGTGTATCCTTCAATGTAGACATTTTATGTATATTGTTCTTTAGATAAAATCTCCATGGGGTTGTTTTGGTTTTGGCTGCTCACTCCTCCTCAGCCCTGGGTGACGGTACTGTGTAACCTGTTGCCATAAAGATACTTTCACCCAAAAAAAGAAAGACTTGGCTGTAACATATCAGGCCCTTCTCGATTTTTCATGTTTGCATGTCTCTCTCTCCGGGCTGACATCTGAACCTCCTGTGAAAGGTCTATGTGAGACCACAGTCCACCGTCTCCATGCGGCCTTACAAGGCCCAGGCATCAAAGATGGCTGTAAATATCTTATAGATGGGTGAGAATATCTACAGGCGAAGGAATTTAACATGTCAAAAATAGATACTCGAGCAGTGGTTGGGGATATTCCTCGAGGTGGAGATTCTGCTTAGTCGTTCTTGCCGGTGCATTTTTTTCCCACACTCAAAGCGGTTTCTGGGAAGAGGGGTTGTCAGTAATTTTGTGTCTTTGACTGACATAATAATTACGATTGTTTAACAGCCTTAAAATACACAAAAATGCCCTATGAGGTTTATGGTTGAGTAGACCACTGCTAGTTGTAGACCCACTGCTGTTTATCTGGATATTGTGAATAGCAGAGCTTTTAATTGATTGAGCTCAATATATTGAACAAAAATAGTTGAAAAATAGTTGGAAAAAAAATTTGTGCTTAAAATGATGTGATCTCCACAATCCATATTACATTGTGTATATTGTCTATGTGTTACATTTGACTTTCTTGCGTTAGGAGACAAACACATCTCAAATCGCACTGGGTGTTTCGACGGGCTAAACAAGAAGCTAGCTTGTATCTAGACAACAACTGGTGAAAAACATTTCAGTCTTGAAAGGATTCTGGTGGGGTCAAGTTGATGGGTGCTGGTTGTTGAGTTAACAGGAAGAATGTTGTCCACTAACCAACGTCTCAACGTTTTCTGATTTACGCTTCTGGCCTCCCTTCTTAAGTTGACCAACTCAGCGCTAACACACTACTGTAGCTACGCTTTTCTCAGAAACTCCAATTAAACTTGAAATGGGGCCATGACACTGTAAAACACCGTACAATAATATAGTATTTTCTTATTTCATTTAACATATATTGGCATTTTTTCAGCGCTGTTTTTGTCTCCAAAATGAACAGTGCAGGAATTTAATTTTGATTGTAACTAAAATCCAGCAAGAGCACACTTTGATCAGGGAACTCAAGATATTTATTGACTTAATTACACTTGTTACTCTTTCAACACGGGGCAGCAATACTAACCCACTGCTGGACCTCTGATCAGAACACAGGGCAAGACGTTCTCACACGTAGATTTCTTCAGTGTCAACAAGCCCTTTGCCGCGCTTGAAGCGAGCTGACTCTGGGAAATATATAATATTTGCTATGTAACTGTATATTCCACTGATACAATGTTTAACAGCTGCTTGTTGAAGAAAGTGGTCGGGTCAGCTCGAAGCTTGAGACTGGGCTGGCTACCAATGTAAACCACTGTTGAAATGTCACCATATTCTTTTTTTGTATTTTATTATACCCCCCTGGCCAACATAAACCAACTTGTGACATCACGCTGCAATTCCCAAAGAAGTGCCTTGGCCCTTTTAAGCAGCCAGTGTATAAAATGCCTCTGGTTTTACTGTTAAAGCTACTGTCAAAACCAAATCATTAACTTTTTTGTATATGCAGTACGAAATAAAAAAAGAAAGCACAAAATAAAATCCATCAAGTCTATGAAATGTTACATGTCTGACGACAAGATTCAGCAACGATTATTATTCTCACAAGAGTACAAAAAAAATAGGCTTTTTTTTTATCGAAAGCAGATTGAGAAAACAGCTTCCCAGTAAGGCACCTATCTTCACCTTTTGCATCAGGCTCTGGGTAACATTTAACATGCTGGTTTCCCCCTGATGACAGTCCTGCTCATCGTCTCGCTGAGATTTTCCTAGGCTTGAGGGACTTTGGCCGTTGAGGAACAATGGTCTTGGTTGAGCAGAACTGCTGGCCTGCGTGTGTCTGCTGCCTGGTTTTCTGATTGCTGGAATGACAAATAGAGGGAGCATCCATCCATACGTGGGGTGATTCTCTGTCCTTGTGTCCACTCGATGTCAGCCCATAGAATCCAGCTATATTTTGTTAGATACATTCTGGTTGTCAGAATAACCCTAATTAGGGTGTTTTATTTTGTGTATTTCTAACTTAATAGGGCTTGCATTGGCCCTTGTACGATTGAATACAATCTAGTCCTGTGGTAGGCCTTCTCTCAGTCCCAGGCATTATTTGTCTATTCTGTTCACCTCTGGTCTATTGTGCGGTTAAAATGCAGGTCCCCTTCGCCTCAACTGAACTGAACGCAACACACAAGAATACCACAAATATCCCCCAAATGAAAAACAGTTGGTTTGTTTATTTTGAAATGTTGATCATCAGCTTGTCTCGGCTGCTCCTTTTTTTCCCCCTCAATCTGTCTTTCAATCTTTCTTGCTTTCGTTCCGTCTTTATTTACTCCTTTCTATCTTTCTTTCTTTTTCTCCTATCTACCTCTCTCTCTTTCTTTCTTTCTTTCATTAAACCTTCTTCATATGTATCCTTCTTCCTTAGTTCATCTCTCTTCCTTCATTTCTTTCTCTCTTTCTCTCCTTCCCTTCCTCTCCTCTCACACACTTGCTGTTGCTCTCTCTCCCTGTGCACTGGCACACCGCATGTGGCTTCCAGGGGCCCCTGAAGAGGGGAGGGAAAGCTTTCAGGAAACTTGGAACAATGCAGTTGTAGGTAAATAAACGCTCTCTACGAAAAATAATGCGTTCAACGGGGCCCCTGCCAAGCCCCCCAGAGCAACATGTGCCCCAAATAATGCCCTAATGACTCGTGTGATAATGATAATCACGGTGTAGCCTCAGCAAAGTCACAGGGTTCGTTGCAGAAACCAGGACCAGAGTTCTGAGGCTGTTCTGGGCTTCGGGACAGGAGGAGTCTGCACGTGATGAACTGGTTTGTGTGCGTGTGTGTATGTGTGTGGGTGTGTGTGCGTGTGTGGGTGTGTGTGAGACAGGGATAGAGAGCGAGAGAGCGAGAAAGAGAAAACGGGCGGGAGCGTCTAGTTTGGAACAACATGGCCTCTCTTCACGATAACAGCCAAGACTAAGATAACATTGATGAAAACCCAAATAATAATTATTATTCGGAGAACCCGGAATTCGGTGAAACAGGTACTAGGTAATCAATCAAAAGATAACCATTATTATGATGACGGTGTGGCCGAAGGATAGGGGCCTATCTGAGCACGGTGTCAATGCGTCTCTGGTTGTGGGCCCTGCTGGCTGGAGGGAGGCTTGGGGATTGGTTCCATATGGGAGGATGAGTCAAAACAATGAACAGATGTGATGCTCCTCAGTCATAACAATAAAACGGAGAGTACCTCAGTACCTCCAGATAATTTTAATGGGCCCGTAAAAAATGAAACGCTTTGACCGGCTATTTAGCGCTTAGGTTAGATTTGGAATCCTAGATAACTTTAATGGATTATTTCGGTATTTTACCCTACTATACTCTACTCTTTACGCTGCTACATTATGTTGTACTTTGTACATTGTACTCTCTTATAATGTTCTCTACCTGGCTCTACTATGTTGTACTCTACTGTACTTTATATATACTTTTATATTCTATACGCTTCTCTGCTCTACTCTACCCTTCTCTAGTATGAACGACTCTACTCTTGTATGTTATATTCTACTTTACTTTTATCTACTCTACTTTATCTACCCTATTATGTTATATTCTACTTTACGCTTCTCTACTCTACCCTACTCTATCTACTATATTATGTTATATTCTACTTTACGCTTCTCTACTCTACCCTACTATATATACTCTATTATGTTGTACTCTACGCGTCTCTGCTCTACTGTACCTTCTCTATGATGCTCTACTCTACGCTTCCCTATTAGCTCTATTCTACTATACTTTACTCGACTCCAATCAGCTCCATTCCACTGCGCTCTACTCTAAGCCTCTCCCCTATATGCTACTCTATTCTACTTTACTCACCACTCTACTCTTATCAACCCAATTCCCATCCACTCCATTCCACCCTATTCTTCTATACTCTACTCTGCACTTTGATATTCTCTACTTTACTCCAATCGACTCAGTACTGCTCTGCAGTGGAATAACATTTCCAAGTCACATTTGCCAAGGTAATGGGTAGTTCATGGCACTCCAGAGTTTACACAAAAAGATTTTATGTCTCACTGTCTTTCCATACAATATCAACACAGTCAAGTGTTCCCTGGCAGTAAGCCCTGCGCCAACTGCTACAGAGAGAAGGAAAATGCTATGGATGAATTCAGCTCCATTTCAGAGAATCCTCCCGTTGTGGATTATCTTTGGAACCTTGATGTTATTTCCTACATAGAATATAAAAAATAATGCAAAGTAAAGACGTCTGCTTTGGCGGAAGGGAGACAAATGTCAACTAATTAACGGATTTCATAATCGCCTTAACCAGCTGTGGTTAGGCCAGAGTGTGTTAAAGGTGTGATGTCGTCTTGACCCAGTCCTTGAGCTCGGATGATGATGTAGCTAGACTCCCTTGTCGTCCTGAAAAGTCCATCACTTGTGAGAAGATCTTCGGACAAGAACAGTACTATGGTCAAAAGGAGAACAGAGGGAGAGAACTAAAGGAGAGGGAGAAAGGGGAAGAGAGAAAAGGGGGAAAAGCAAATTGTTCCTGCGTCACATTGCTTTAATTTGTCCACCAGCTGCCAAAGAAAATGACGTCCCGCTGTTCTTTCTTCTTCTTCTTGTATTTTTTTTATTTTTTTAACTTGGCTCGATGCTCGTCTTGGCATAGAGCACAGCTGGACCCAGACTGTGAACAAGTGTAATTGTTACAGTAAAATGGATAGAACCAAAAAGACTATTGACACAGGTTTTTCACAGATAGCAATAAACTAAACACAGGAAGAGTTGGATAATTCCCCATTTCTTCATAATTTATTTTGCACTAATTACTTTGTTCCACTTAAAGCATAGTATAATGACAATCATACTTATTTTGTTAAATAAAACGTATATTTATTTCAATTAACATCAATGATAATTGATGTCAATTAATATTTACGACGTCTTTGTAATGTGTCTGTTTAACTCAGCCTCTCCGTTGTATTCATTGTATTCAGATTCTCATCAAATCTGTAAAACATTTTGATTCATTTTTTCAGTCTACAACTGATGTCCACCTAAAAGAGATGAGTCGATAATAAACAAAGTCATATGTGCCAGGTTTTGGAGAGAAACCAACCAGCCGTTCTCCAAACGAAACTGTGTTCCAGGTGAAAGGGAGGGGCTGAGCGCACCACCTCAGGCTGTAGCGCTCAGCCAGCGCGTCGTCAAATGCAATATATAGACCCGCAGAGCCGCACTCGAGCCCAGGCCCTCCTATAGTCGCACAGAGTTGAAACCTATCTGAGAAAAGCCCTCCCTCTCTTTCCGATATAGCCTTCTGCAGAGCAAGCTCGGGGAGTGATAGCTTGGCAATCCACACACAAGCCACCACTAGGCTACTACAGCGCAGGAAAAGGTAGGAGTCAGATTCCGTTGAGAAATCACTTGAACAAAGTGCGCTAATTGATCAATTCAACAGGCACAGGCTGAGTAGCCCACACTTTACCATTCGCGTGGTTAGAAGCATCTCGCGTAAAAGTGTAGTTTATTTTCGTTTTTTCTTCTTCTAAGTTTGCATTCAAGTTTTTTGCACAGGATTCGGATATTTGATCAGAAACTGCCCCACATAATCAAACATGACGCCTCGGTTTTTTGCCATTGACTTCATGCTTTTGTGCATATCCTGCGGAACAAGTGCACTGGCCCCAGGCACCAACTCGTTGCCATCTGCCAATTTCACTACTCCTGACGCGGCGCACAGTTATGGGACAGATACCACGTCTATTTCTAAATCCAGGAAGAGACGCTATATTTCACAAAACGACATGCTCGCCATTCTTGATTATCACAACAAAGTCAGAGGAAAAGTCTTCCCTCCGGCGTCCAATATGGAATATATGGTGAGTTGAAAAAAGATATATATCCTCAAATGATTCATATTTTATGTTTGGCAGGGGGGATTGATTTATTAGACTCTTAAAATAAATGGACACAGCTTGGCCTGGTTTGAACGTTCCCGAATAACACTTTTGAATGGCCATATGCTGGAATAGGCTCTTCCTTTAGCTCTCATTGCAAAATGACAGTTGATAGAAGGGTGATGCAACGGGATCTCAACTGGAGAGGGTGACGTGTTGCTTGTCTATAATACATGTGTAGTTTATCACAGGAAACCACAGTGACAAATATCCTTGTGCCCCCCCCCCCCCCCCCCCCCCCCTCCTCCCAGC
>OMKX01001292.1:0-10126 GCA_900302425.1 Brosme brosme
AAGTGGAGATCACCTAAAGCATTTTCCCTCAAATGAATGTAAAACTAAATCACGGATCCAGCCTACACCAATGTTCACTACTATATAAGGAGCAATACACATACGTAGAATGGCTATTATACCCTGATATAGACCTTGTAGGCTAATGACTACAGAGTATATGCCAAATACCTTTAAGGACAAACTTTATTTACTTTATTTAACTCAATTAAATGATAAAAACTATTTTTTCATTCATCAAACAAGAGAGTAATCATTTACATGTTGAATCATCTCCATCCCTATCCTATTGAAATGTGTGTCAAAGGCAACCTTGTGAACAGATGAAATAATTATTTGTCCAAAAAACATAATCATCTAGATATCATCAAATAACACTTTCTACACCTCAGGGAATGGAAAATAATAGGAGTTCAAAGTAGTTAAAACTAGACCAGCAGTGGCCGTGTAAATACAGCTGAATGAACTATTTAAAGAATAATCGTCGAGAAGGAAATCATCAATAGAGTCACTCAGGTCATCAAACAACGACATAGGAGACAGAACGAGGGAACGGATGTGATGATTCCAACAAACCAGCACGGACGGTAAAGACCGACAAACAACGAGGGGACGTTTTCCCGTCCCTCGCGCGGTCTGCGCAGGCATATGACGCATTTGTGGAAACTCACAGGGAAACATAATGAGGCAATGACGGCAGTGGATGAACCCCCGTGGAAAAGGCGTCCAAACATCTGTAAACAAGTAAACAAGCGTTCCACCACCACCACGGAGGATGACGAGCAGAGAATTTCCCAGTGTTGAGCTGTGATCGGAAGTCCGCAGACCCGAAGTGCTGTTGATTGTCAAAGCATAGGACGCTTCCTCAAACAATATGACACCTACCCAAAAACAAAAGATAACCGAAAATGACGATTTGGCAACCGGGCCTGCCCGACATCTATAAATTGTTCCAATAAATGGGAGGGGGAGGGTTACGAGATCAATAGTTGAATGAAAGTGAACTCCGTCTGCCGTCATTTAAGTAACACGGGTGTGAGTCATAGCATCTAAACTCTGTCCCCGACATCGCACAGAATAGCGTTCTCAAAATGAAAACGAAAACCTAAAACACTTTAGAAAATACACTTACTACAGACAGATGTTTCTTCTACTCATAACTTCCCTCAGGGGTTGTCCCCGGAGCCGCATTTAAAACAATCGTTTTGGGGTGAGTTCAACTCTACGCTTCAACACGTGAAGGGGAATTGACATGGAGATCAAAGTGGCACAGGGTCCACGAGAATGTGAGACTAACAGTAAAGTATGTCCACCTTTATCTAATGTGAGTGATGGGTATCAGTTCACATAACAGGCTGTAATAAAAAGGATATTACATCTGAGAATATTTCCAAAACAAACAGTTTGTGTTTTCATTATCTGCTTTGCACTAGCATGTGTGGTGTTTTTGAGAGACACGGCAGCAGGTTCAGTCAAGTCGGGTTCATCTGTATGGTGACAGCAATGCTTCTTGATGCTTGGAACTTTAGAATCAGTAAAACAAAAAAAAGAAGTGCCTGATAACACAACCCTCTTACCGTTGGTCCGAAGGGGCACCATCTTCTTGACCTCCCGGCACCAGTTGAGCTTCTTCTCCTGCTCCAGGGACACCTGCATGGCCCGGTCCAAGATGGCGGCCTGCACGACCTCACGGAAGGCCTGTGGGAAGTGGTTCATGGCGATCATCTCCAGCGTGTAGCGGTGCATGCCGTGCAGGTGGTGCATGAGACCCCCGCTGGCACCAGGCTTTACCACATCGTTGGGGACGCGCTGGCGGATCTTCACCGCCTTTAGCAGGTTGGAGACGAAGAGGAACTTTGGGAGGAAGTTCTGGCCTTGCGACATGGCGAACAAGCGTAGGACAGGACGGCAGGAGCGCAAGGAGAACGGGAACGGGAGTTGGGAACGGGAGTTGGGAACGCCAGTGACCGCCAACCTATTGACAATGTGGGAACCTGAACAAGGAGGGTATGGCGTAAGGACTGTGTTATAAACAACTGATGAGAGCATATTAACCATGATTAATATCCCATTCTTTAATTAAACTTGAATCCTTATTATTCCAGTCGTTTTGCTTTCTTTGCGTTGATATCCACTACGGTTTATATTTAATGTAATATTTACTGTATGTATGTATGTACATTCTACACTGATGTATTAAGCTAATGTTAGGGGCTTTTATTACAACCCTGTTATACTCTTCACTTAACAGATCCTACAAAGCATTCAAACCATTGCTTGGTGGCTTTAAGATCCGAAGTGAAGGCCAGGCCAGCCATGCAATAATATCTTTAAGGCCCACCTCACTTACTAGACCTGACTTAAACTCATATGTTTTAAGGGTAAAACATTGGGGGCCAAATTGCAGGCCAAACATGATCACCATATTTGAATTTAAGAATAGAGTGAACGTCCATACGACGTGGCCAGTAAGTACAGTAGGGTATTTTGAAACCCTGACAGTCTAACTTTAAGAGCACCATATCCACTTCATATCAGCCTACAGTTAGAGATAATAGGCAGATGTAGTAGTCAGCCTTTAATGGTTTGTGACCTGCAGCTATACCTTTCCCAAAGAGCAGCAGGTACAAAGGGATCTAACTGGCCCCAGGGATGTGTGTCAGTAACCACATTATTACAGACAGCATTATTAATCTACAACATCATTGATGATGTCAAAGCAGAAATAGCGAAGTGATCATTGGCGAAGTGTCCAAACGGTTAATGCTGCGGTTTAGCCTGACATGGCTACACAACACAAAAACACAATAAACACAATAAACAGGAGACTCTGCTGACGTTGGAGGCTTACGTAATTCCTATGACAACCACCTTTCAGACAACGTAGCGTTTAAATGTCTCTTCCGCCTTGGACATTGAGACAGTGTTGACAGCGCCGATAAGACATTTGTTCTGTTTAAATGTAATGTAAAAAGGTAATTGGGGCTGACGTCTTTGTAAACAATGGCTGTCAAAGAAAAGCCACTGTCGTGAGCAAAGCCTCCAGCTTTCCCACCATGTCCCCCATTTGTACGACCATTCACCATTCACTGTGAAAGGCCCTAAAAACCCGATCAACCCAGTGAGTCTGACATTCGTATTAAAACATGCCACCCCCTAAAGAGGAGCTGGAGAGGACAGGGACGGTGTCTTACCTGTGTAATGTGTCCGGGTAATAACAAAGGCTCAGGCTAGTAGTCCTTCTCCAGCCACTTCACTCTTCAGCCCCACCGCGGCGGTTCTCGGCGCCATTCAACCTCTTCTTCTTCTTCCCCTCCACTATCAACCTAGTCTGGTTGCCTTTCGCAGTCTGCCGAGACTGTTACAAATAATTAATGGGCGTACGTAGTTAAATGTTACACAAAAAAGCCCAGTACAGGGAAGGGGATTTCCACAGAGGGACTTTCCACCCACCCATCCATTTCCCTCTTAGTAATACAACCTGGGGTGCAGTACCGCTCCCCACCACCAGGGGGTCTCTGTCTGTCGGACTCAATGCTGAACAACACATCCTCAAAGTCTAGACCCTCCTACTGTGGGCACAAAGGAGCGTCACTATGGGATCTACAGACATTTCGTGTCATGTTTAATCTACGTTAAGTATATGAACAAACCAAATCAATTGGGAAACAAACGAGCGTTAACTTGGGCATTAGAGTTGGGCATTGCCATTGACTGGGTGAATTGAGACTATGACCAGCATTTGGAAAGCTGAACCATTCATGGTCTCTGGTCTAGTAGGTTATAGATGGTGGCTTTTTCAGTTTATATCAGTTTACTCTGTTTTCTCTCGGTCTGGATTGATCAGACACCTAAACTCAACACATATGGGTGAAGGGGTATATCTAATATGTTAAAGAGTGTTAGAAAAATAAGGCCTAACATAAGTGTGTTCAAACATATCCATATGAAAAAACAATTCCCAAGCAATTGGTATGCTGGATGGATAGATCACACAAACATTTACAAATAGAAAGCCCTCTGTTCTTCATTCATGTCTATTTGACACTTGAAATAGTTTTCATAGCTCATACATCAGGTTCAGTCAGCTGTGGTTGCCAGCCTATATTGAAAGACTTGGGGGGCATGTATGCTCACTACTGGAAGTATGTCCACAGCACACCTTAGAAAACAGAACAGTCAGCAGATGAGTGGACGGATTTTCAGGCAAATGTTTCGCTAGGCTCTTGGCATGTCGTCCTTTTACATTGGCACTTGAGGAAGTTCGAAATTAGCAAAGAGTGGAATTATCAACCTCAGACAGATAAGATCTAACATTGTGACTACAAACTGGAAATTTATTTTAGGCCCTATTAATCATCAAATTCCAGTAGGCCTATCCACTTAATTAGTTTTTAATCCAGTTTTCCCTGCCACACTTTTAAAGATGCTGGGAGGGGAATTTTGCTATTTACTTTAATATTTTATGATTTCTGACATCCATGTAATTCAATACTCAGGCACCAAGGTTTTTATAGATTTGCATTAAACATTAGTTTTTATTTTAATTTCGTTTTTACTTTTTGTTTTCAATTTCAGTTTAGTTTAAAAGCTGATTTGCTAGTTTAGTTTAGTTTAGATTAAAAAAAGATGTTCTTGTTTAGTTTTTATTTGTTTCAGGGTTAGTTTTAGCCATTTTGGTAATATTGTTTTTTTTTTTTTACTTGGCGAGATTAATAATAATAATAAAATAATAAAAACTCAACAAAAAATACCATTAAAAAAAATATTATCACTTAGGACAGATTAACAACAATCCCAAAAAGACATCTATAAAAGATGTGTGTCAGTCAGTAGGTTAAGTGTCATTCACCAGATAAATGTGTCATTAGGCCTACAAAAAATGTAGATATGGGCACAAATATGTAAATAGTCTACAAGATGCCTCCTGCATCTTGTGTTGTAAGTACAAAATGTGAACAAATGTGTACACAATTGTAATACCCAATAGAGTAAAGTTTTATTCCTGTAGAGTAAAGTTAAACATGAACCAGCACAGCTAGAAAATTGGAAGATAGATTCCCTACCCACAAAAATACTAGGCTTATGTATGAAATAAATCGACAAAGAAGAAAACTAAAGACATTTTCTTTCTTATTGTTTAATTCTACATACATAGGCAAAGTAGCTGTGTACACTATTTACCTTATCATCCAACCCAACTATACATCTAGGCCTACCCCCCACTTCTCTTTCCGACCACACAGCCCTACATACAGTCATTTGACCCCAAACCTACACTGGAGTCAAAATGTCGGTTGTGCTGTCATAGTATATGGACAGTCCCTGCAGACTGTTTGAGGGTTAAACCCTCAATATTGAATTTAATTGTGTTTGAAAAATCAGACAAATGTATCAGAGCCCAGCACTTCTTTCCCGGAATGAGGCATATGGGTGAGGTGTCAGAAGAGCGGGGAGAACCACGCGGGGAGCATACATCTACATTCTTCTGTTCCCCTTGAACAGAGTGGAAACCACCAGCGCAGCAGAAACAAAGTCCAAACTGCAATCACTACGCAGAACAAGAGCCAACATTGTTAGTGCATCATTTAGATAGTCATTCTGACACATACTGTAGTCGACCTACAGTCAGCGGAGTGTTATAGGGGTGTAAGGTGATGACGATGCAGGGGGCCCTAGACAGATAAATAAATCATATTTATCAGAACGCCATTAAATAAGGCTATTTTCCCATTTTAAGTAAAACAATGTAAAAAGTATTTGATCTGTTGATCTGAAAAGAGAACATTTTCTGTACCCCCGCCATTCTCCCAAATGGTTTAGTCCAAAATTGCGTAATGCAGTTCACTCAGCCCTCAACGCTGCCACCGTTTTTGGCTGCACAGAAGGAAATGCATCTAAATCAAGACCCAGGATAACACAATTAATGACAACGTCCTTTTTAAAAAGGTGTGTTTATCAGTCAATGTTTTAGTTTTCAAGCACATTTTGGCTAGGGCCGTTAATATGTCTAGTTAATTTGTTATAATGTATTTGGACTTTTCTCAAGCCTGACTGGTTGTAAACATATTCCAATCCTCCAATATAATCACATTCATCATATTTGGCAAACACATCTTCAGGTTCAAATTTAAATGAAAATGTGGAAGTTTGTAACATTAATTGGAACTCTAAATGAAAACTTTCAGCCTGGACCCTATTTTCTCATCGTTTTTGGTCCAAGGCACTAATGTGGAGAACAATTTTTTAAACGAATACAGCCGTACCTATTCCGCGAATACGGGCTGCAAAGCAATCTTTTTGGGTAATGGCACTGCGTCAATGGACGTCCTCTAAAACTGCTTGTTTTGGCAACTGACAGGCTCAGTTTATAGGCTACTAACAATATGTAAACGATCACTACAAAGGAATACAACTTGTTCCTCTACCTTTCGCTCACGGTCTGTTTGGCATTGTGTCCTATGGTATCTCTAATGAGAAGTGAGCATCCCCTCAAGAGGAAGTACTTTGACGCGGCCCCAAAGGATAACAGTGCAGCTTTTTATAAATATATGTATATATTTTTTTGTTGTCCGCATTAGTCACTTGGACCCAAAAAGATCAGCAACTGGGGTTGAGGTTGAAAAATCCTTAAGCTTTCCTTTATTAGGGTTCAATTTCTGCAAAGACGAGGTCATACACGAACAATTGTTGTGAGGATTTGGAGTTGTGTGTATGTTTAATTGCAGTCTTTGTGCAACATGCTGTCAGGCAGATGCAGATACAGGAGATAGTAGTGAAGATCAAACATTATAAAAGGTATAGTAGCAATGCAAGCTGTGTGCAGAAGTGTCCTCAATATAATATTCCATGAAGTGAAATAAATATGTATTCTAAGATACTTTTAATAAATATATAATGGCCGAAGAAAAATTATCTTTGCGCCATATCTAGGAGACCCTTACACATTTCCTTGCATGCGGCCCTAAATTCCTGGCTACGCTCCTGCCTACAGAATAGGCTACTTTATAATCTTCAATCTCTGCCAATCCACCAGAAGGATTTCCTGCTTTAGCATGACCCCTACTGGCAGTCAGCAAAAGTTACACATCGACATTATCTATTAGCCTGTAATAACACACACATGCATTACCATGCTAGCCAGCCAGGGGGTAGCATAATCTCAAAACGTTTTCAGATTAAAACAAAGGCATGCATTTAATTATTTCACATAAAAACATATACAAAGTATGTTAATATGTTCGTATACATTTTCTTTAGGAATCTCCCTTTTCATTTATGTTTACCCTGCCCCTGAGATATTTTGTTCACAAACGTTTATTGCAGACAAATATACATTTAGGCTAAGTGTGCAACTTCATGGAGTATTTTGTTCTAAGTGGGAAGTTTTTGAAAAAATTCAGATACTCAAAATTAGCTATAATGATCTTTCATTTTCCTTACTCTATCACGTTTTCCCCCTCCCATACTTGCATGCTACCTTTCACCCTGGTGTCATTACTCTCATTCCCTTTCCCTTTCCCTTTCTACCACTCCCTTCCTTTATCTGTTGCTCCCTCTCCTGTCATTGGCTCCTGGAAGCTGAAACTGGATCTGTCAGGGCTTGCAAAAGCGGAGCTGTTCCCACTCAGGCCTCACCCAGGGCGGGGTTTGTAAGGGCGTGTGCTTCATAAAAAACTAAAGCATGATTCAGCCTGTTCTGCAGTTTGTGTGTGTGTGTGTGTGTTTGTGCATGGGTGTGTGAAACAGAGAGAGAGAGAATGTGTCACATTTATGACCATCATCAGGCAAACTCAAGAGAATGGATTCCAAGCCCAGCACTTATGAGCAGTTTTAAGGCCATTGAATGTTTTGTTTCAGAGTGACTCTCTGAGAAATAAATCTGTGGTTTGCTGACTTTAACTATTCTTCTTGGCATCTAGTGTTTCATGATCAAATATCGACTAGTAACTCAAATGTAATCCTTTCTTTAGGATTATTTCGGTGACCTCACTTCAAACCGACTTATCGCGGTCACAGCAAATATGTGAAACAAATCAATGAAGTCTGAGTGAGAACAACTCGGCTAAGCAAGCCCTGACAGATCCAGTATCAGCTTGCTGGAGCAAATGACGAGGAGAGAGTACTTAGAGCAGTTTCATCTTTCATTGAGATTTTGGATGTGTAAAAACAAAAAGTGTTAATTGTATTTTCTTATTGTTGATAACTTTTGAACTTTTTGCAACATATATCTATCTTAAAGAAGATCTTTTGTTTTAAATACAATCAGTTATGAAAATGCAACTTTTTATTGGATTAAACACACAACTTCAAAATGAACAATTTTAACTACAGCAGAAAAAACAGCTTGGTCTCAATTAGAAGAATGTTATATTACCTATGCATTGTATCCATAACTGTACAAATTACTTTTAAAAGCTGATTTTGAATGAATACAATTTCTCTAATTCTTAGCCAGTGTTACTATGACTCATTTTACAGCAGTAAGAATAATTTTTGTCAGTTCAGCGGTCAATTTAAATAGCGCTTGCTCACATGAATACATTGAACATATCTGTGTACAATAAAACCAGTTGAAAAGCTACTATTTCACAATCAACAGTAAATTTCCTCTTCCACCATTGGAATTTAAAAGCCATCACCACTGATTTTGCATCAGTACTCTTTTGTAAGTGAATTTGAAAAACCTAGCTTGAATTTTGACATCCAGTTTTGACTGAACAACAGGTTCATACGGTAAGAGAGTTTGTTGGATCAGGAATTCCACAAGACAAATAAAAAAAACTAAAACAGTAAGGCATCAGTATGAGAGATCATCAGACTCATCACACTAACATACTCGTATGTTAGTGACGACAACATGCAATGTGATGACCAGGGGTCTTGAAATAACCAATGAATCAAGAACGTCATTAAAACTAAATTCTTTATCCTCAAGATCACATGAAACCATCTATTGTATGACTCTTCATGTCTGCCCATGAAATACAAAAACTATTAAAATACAGCAAAGGTCAACACTGAATAGGAAGCAGGTCATGGATGAAAACACATGAATAGTTGAAAACATCCGCAGTGACAGTACATTATTACTATGATTGCTATAGTTACAACATTCCCCTTATGTATCTGTATATTTTCTAACTTGTTCCCTTATTTACACTGTATGTGATGTATACACAATGCAAAATGCCTTTTAGTACAGGTAAGGAATTGACAAAGTTCCTATTTTTAACAATCACCGCGCAGTTGGTTTCTCTACATCTTTAGCATCTTGTGCAATCAGTTTTGATATGGACAAATCTTTTAACAGTTTGCATATGTTTCTGACAAATTCATTTAAGAAACATAGATCATCTTAAAGCTATACTTTACAAAATGACATCCTCTGTTTTTAAGTACACTTTGGTGATGTTGCATTGAGAGTTTAAAGTAAAGAGATAGTTAAAAACATAAAAGGTAATCTATACCGAATGCATTCCAATTCTGAAATCCGGCTGGTAGGATCGTGTTTTCGGTGTTAGCACAAAAAAAGAAGAAAAAAAGCAACAATCTATATCAAGCTTTAGGCTGAAAAGCTTCAACCCCAGTGCAGGCCCAGGTTATAATCTAACAGAGCTTCGGGAAATTTGTTATATTATAACTAAAGTAGGGGGGGAATGCTCAGTGGCCAGCATAGCATAGCATCGTTCGTGCCCAGCGTGGTTGAAGGCTCTACAGATGTGTTGGAGTAACTTTAAGTCTTTTAGGCGGAGGAGTAGATGTATTTGGTCTTAGCCAGGCCTGTCAACTCGTCCTCGTAGCGGGGCAGGCAGCAGAAGAGGATCCCGCAGCCGATGGTGAGGATGGTGGCCCCCCAGCCGAAACCGTAGGCCCAGGTGTAAGAGTAGTGGCCCTCGAAGATCATCTCGTTGAACTTCACTGGATAGATGATGAGCGCGATGAACTGAAGGACCACTGGACGGGAAGAGAGAAGGGAACGGTGAGGCATTGATCATGAGAGAGAGAGTGAGAGAGAGAGAGAGAGAGAGAGAGAGAGAGAGAGAGAGAGAGAGAGAGAGGAGACAGACAGAACTTTCTACACCCCATGAGGCTTTATGGAAAAACACTGAAGAGAAAACAGGAA
>OMKX01001304.1:0-10640 GCA_900302425.1 Brosme brosme
GCCGAGCGCGACGCCGCGGACAAGGACCGCGAGCTGAGCGAGACGCTGACCCGCGTCCGGCTCTACGAGTCTGTGAGTCTACGTCTCTGACGCCAGCACACACACATAAGACTACAGAACATGACGCGAGCACACACTACACCGCACTACAGGACATGATGCTGGCAATCACCGCACCACATAACATGACGCTAGCACATACTACACTACATTACATAACATGACGCTAGCACACACACATTAGACTACATAACATGACGCGTCCACACACTACACTACATAACATGACGCTAGCACATACTACACTACATTACATAACATGACGCTAGCACACACACATTAGACTACATAACATGACGCGTCCACACACTACACTACATAACATGACGCTAGCACATACTACACAACATTACATAACATGACGCTAGCACACACACATTAGACTACATAACATGACGCGTCCACACACTAGACTACATAACATGACGCTAGCAAATACTACACATTACATAACATGACGCTAGCACACACACATTAGACTAAATGACATGACGCGTCCACACACTACACTTCATAACATGACGCTAGCACACACTACACTACGTGACATGATGCTAGCACTAACTCCACTACATAACATGACGCTAGCACACACTGCACTTCACTACATAACATGACGCCAGCACACACACACTATACTATATAACATGACGCTAGCACACATTACACTACATAACCTCACACTGTGCAAACACTACACTACATAAAATAAAGCTATGCATACATTGTACTGCACCCTGCTATGCTACACTATATGCTACACAATTGCAATTCTACACTACACACACACATGATGCTACATCTACTAGCCACTTCCATGTAACTCCCCGGCCAACATACATTTACTGCTGTTATTTAGGAGCAGACGGATGCTCGTTAGACAGGATGTCTAGAGGGCAGGGAGGGAACCGCATATGGTGTCACTTTGCTATTTACGAAGAGACAATAACAATTGATAGACGAGAGCAACCGGCACTCTCTTTTACAAACTGCAGGGAACCGATGGGCTGGAAGCAGCCATCGCCGAGATCAAAGAGTGCAAGAGTCAGCTAAGAATGCGAGACCGTGAGACGGAGGCCCTGGCGCGGGAAATCAACGGCCTGGAGCTCAGGATGAATGAGCTCCTGGATGAAAACGAGGATTTCAGAGAAAGACTAGGTGAGTGTTATCGGACATACACACGTAGACTAGTCAAGTCCATTTTATTTGAAAAGCCCTTAATGGCAGCTACAGTCTCAAGGGGAAGAAACCTGAGTAGGAACACAGATGGGATGGGTAGGAGCGCAATAGAGGGAAATGGGCAGACATAGCGGGAGCATTAACAGGAAAACAAATGTTAGTAGATGACAAGACGACATGTGCTTTTGTGCCCAAGGTCTGGGCCCCAAGGAGGAGGTGGATCTGTCGGAGTTCCTGCATGCCAAGAGCCTCCGACAGCGGCAGTACAAAGCAGAGAACCAGGTCCTCACCAAAGAGGTTTGGACCGGCGCCACACATTATCAGCGCGAAAGGCAACTGCCGTTCGCCAGAGGTATTTAAAAATAAAAAATAAAAGTATGACTTTGACGGACCTTGGACCTTTTTGTTCAGATCGAGCGTCTCGAAGAGGAGCGGCTGGAGCTGAAGAAGCAGGTCCGTCGCATGGTGACGGGCCGAGGTGAGCTCCGCTGCTTGACTGTCGCCCATAAGATTGACACCTCACACTGATGGGCCCCTATTCTCAAGTGTTAGGTTACGATGTGTAATGCAGCGTACCAAACATACCACCCCTGTCCTTGTTTTCCACCAGAAGTTCATTTTATGTATGAATTAGTGATTTGTAATCATAAAGAGCTATGACAGGTAAACAGATATATATTATCAAGTAACTGATAATGGTAGAGTTAGTTTAGCAGATTTTCTTAACTTGAACACCAACAACTTCTAAACTATAAACTTAGCTGATCAATCCCTTATCAATATGTTGAAATGGCAGCTTTGACTACGATGGTTGGTTGAACAAACAGATATTTACGGTTGGTTTGCGAGGCCCAAAAAATTAGGCTAGAGGAAGGCTATTCCCAGATCGTAGGTTTAACGTGTCTGATCTCTCCGCTAACGATCCATATCCCTGTGTGAGCAGAGCTTGGGGGGTCCACCACCGTGTTGCTGGACGAGAACGACGCTGGGCCCAGTAAACTGCTCCTCCTGGACCTCCAGCAGAGCGCAGAGAAGATGAAACGGAAGGTCTGCTCCCCCATAAATACAGGGAGCCAGGGGCCTCTAGAAGCAGGGGTCTCTAAATCCAGGGACCATTAGAGTCGAGGGCCTCTAGACCCAGAGGCCTGTAGAACCAGAGGCCTGTAGAACCAGGGGTCTTTAGAGCCAGGGGCCTCTAGATCCAAGGGGCCTAACACACAGCCTCAGCCTGGAACGAGCCAAGATATGAATAGCAATCTATTTCAGATGAAATCTCAGATAATACAGATATTGGAGGTGAGGGATATTAAAGAGCAGAGTGATGATGCTTTTGTTGTGTTTTATAGACTGAATACTTGCAGAAGGAGCTGAGTGACAAGGAGCGAGATCTTGAGCAACACAAGACCCAGTCCACCCAGGTCCAGGCCAAATGTAAGTTGGTTCTTCTGGAAATAACGGAAAACAAACATCGGGGTTTATGGACAGTTTAGTGGTTTGGTTGTTCCACTCGCAGCCGAAGGTACTGGGTTTCGATCCCCAGTGTCCACAACCTATATGTTCCTACGTAAGCATCCCAGGGCAAGATGCCTAACCCCTACCTGCTTCTCAATAGCATGTATCTTCATTCACCGTGAAATAGTGATATTGTCTAAGCCAGGGGTTTTCAAACTTTGTGTGTGTGTGGACCACTATTTGTAATCAAGAATTTTCGCGGACCACCTCATAATACACATAATAAAATATGTCTACACACAGTCCTACCTGAATTACCCGCACCTCTTAATAGGCCTACTATCACTAAAAATAACTGGTCATAGCATCAGTACAACAGGCTTGTTAAAATAAAGTTTACTGCACACGACGGCGGTTCATTTGAACAACAGGCTTATTTCCATATCAATGGAGTATTAAATCTGTACAGTAATAAGAACACTTGGATAAAGTCAAAATATCAAAACCTTTGGCGATTTTAGGGGATTATTAATCTTCTTTTTACAAGTCCTCAAAGAGTAGGCTAGGAGTAAAATGGTGAAATGAATGTTAAATGTATTTTATTTTGCGGTCCGTCACGGACCACACTTTGGGAGATCTCCTGAGTGTGTGTGGTGATGGCTGGTTTAACTTGTTCGTATGCGCTTAAACCAGCCATCATCCACGCACACTCTACGTACATACCCCCAACAGCCTACTCCCCCCTCCCCATAAAACAAAAAACGTAAACTGGACTTTGACCAGGGTTATCATACCCATGCACACATGCACACACCCATTTATTGTGTGTGTGTGTGTGTGTGTGTGTGTGTGTGTGTGTGTGTGTGTGTGTGTGTGTGTGCGTGTGCGTGTGTGCATGCGTGCGTGCGTGCGTGCGTGCGTGTTGATTAAAGCGACTTGTGGGTAATGTAGGCTAATGTCGGACAACATGGTGATACAAGAACGCTGATTCTAACATGTTATTTACGAAGCAATGCGTTTTGCTGGTTTCAGTCTGTTGCTGTGGCGCTCTAGAGCGAGATATTTATTGGCAAAGCACCCACACTGTTTTAAAATTAAATCACAGAGAATAATTATGGTAGGCCTCTAAAATAGCCAACAAAGGTTGTCTTAAGCATGACTAACATAATGCGTATTAATAGTGATTTTATTATAATTAAGGCAGGCAGGCAGATATCGTCATTAAAAATACATCTTAAATGCATTAAATATAACTATTTCAATGATTAATAATAGGCTAATCATTATAATCATCCTATTTTAATAATAATGTATATATTTAAAATAAGTATTATATTTTTGTTAGAATCATACTGCATTTTAATGTTTGAAGTTTTTAATGAAATTCTTGCATTTCTGGAATTGGTACAGGCAAATAGCGGACAGGCTTCTGTGGTCGGGTCCTGAGCGGCGGGTACGCGGAAGCGAAAGACGGAAGCCCGGAAGGAAGGAAAACTGTCAGACAAATAGCAGAATTTGACCAATTTTTCGGACCAGAAACGATCGTTTTATATTACAATTACGCGTATTCCACATCAGCTCTAGTTGCAATGATTCTGCTAGAGATCAACAACCGGATAATAGAAGAGACGCTGTCGTTGAAATTTGATGGCGCATCCAATGGGTGAGAGTTATATCTTTGTTATCCAGGCTAACAGGCTAACCAATTTTTCATCAATATTTTTTAGCAACGATGATCATATCGTTTGCGAGGTAGCGAAACACGCATTTCCCCGGGACATATCCGATTTACCAGATCTTGTCCGTATTAAGCACACAACCGTTTTTCACCATTCAGACGATAAGCTGGACTTTAGGTCGCATTGTGCCGAGTGGTGGGGTGTGTCTGTGGCTCCTAGCTCCTGCTGACTGCTAACTCACTGCTTAGCTACAGCAGTATACAATTCCAACACATCAACAGACTGCAAAAACTGCAAAAAGCAATACGCTGCATATTACATGATCACACGCAGAATCCGAGCTAAACAAAATCTAAACTGCAAATGCCGAGATTGGGAGACGGAGATTTTTAACCCGTTTTATCATTCAATTAATTGCCATTTAATGCCACTACTTGGGCGAGAATGACACCGGATGGTTTTGCAACGTGTGAATGTCTCACATGTCTGTTCGTTGAACAATAGGTGTATATAAATATCATTTTACAGACATGTATAATGAAGGCTAGACTATGCAAGCCATCGCCCTTTCACACACTTCCGCATTCCTTGCTCCAGTCTGGTCAAGTCTCTGCACCGCCTGCAGCTCTTCTTTTGAACACATAACTGCTTGCGAAGCCCTTGCAAGGTGGTACATGGTATATAATACAGTAAATATGTATTTAGTCCTACGAATACAACATTTACCAATAAATGCAATATAATTAATGAGAATTAAATTGCATTGTGTGTTAATTTAAACATACGTGGTCATATTTTTTATTTTGGGTACTGTGCGGTTTTAAAGCTGTTTCTAAAATATTGCTTGACACACCAAACTGATTTTCTCATTTCAGAACCAAACCAGAAGCCGTGGAGGTCACCTTTGCAGGTGGGGTTGTGTGTTAGCCTGAAATTATGTTTGGATATTTCAAACTGTTATTCTGCACTGTACCCCTGTTTTATCTAGCTTAGTTTCAACCGACGAGCTCTCAATTGGATCCTAATAGAACAACTATGCACACTGATGAGTCCAGCAAATATAACATTTCTGTACAAGTACCCCGAACAACATCAACCTTCAATGTGGTGCAATGGTCAAACCTGACTTCAGCAGAAACTTTATTAGAATCTGTTTAACAAACCGGCAATGAATGCTACCATGGCAACACACTTCCCTAATCATCATCCATAAATGCCATCACTTCCTGTGGGCATGTGTATTGTTCCCCTCTAGTGTCCTATGCATTATGTCATCGGTTAGAATAAGGGAGACTGCGTTAGCTAACTACGGTTCGCTGAAAGGTCCTGCATTAGATTCCTTTTGTCCGCAGCCTTACCTGTAGGCATCAGTGAGCAAGATGCCCCTTAACCCCTACCTGCTCCTTAATGACATATCTTAAAGTCCCATTGGTGGAAAAACATGGCCATGCTAAACGCCTTGGTAGTAAATGTAAATAGTCAGTTATTCGAGGGAGAGATGCAGCGATGGAAAAGCGTTGGAGCTCAACAGCCTCTCTCCCTCCCTTCCTCCCCCAGACTTTGATGGCGTCCTGTACCACATCTCCAACCCCAACGGAGAGAAGACCAAGGTGATGGTCAGCATCTCCCTCAAGTTCTACAAGGAGCTGCAGGAGCATGGCGCGGACGAGGTACACACACATGCACGTGCGCACACACACACACTGAAAACTGGCTTTCATGAGTAAAATATGACCATTATAATCACCTTTACAACTGTCCAGATTTGCTTGAATAAAGGGATCAGGGTTTCCGTAATCCAGCATTAACCGGCCATTGGCCGACTAGAAATTAAATTGGCCGGTAAATATAGATCTTGACGGCTGTCTTGGCCGGTAATTA
This sequence comes from Brosme brosme, assembly GCA_900302425.1. Lineage (NCBI taxonomy): Eukaryota > Metazoa > Chordata > Actinopteri > Gadiformes > Lotidae > Brosme > Brosme brosme. Next base: position 6,252 of record OMKX01001304.1, read on the forward strand.
TGATACCCACTTATTGGCCCACTTATTATGTTGCGGACCAACAAACAAACTGTGGTCCGCTTGCAAACGGGGGTCTCGGCACACTTCCAAGTGAAAAACAAATTAATCTCTTGTTTCTATATTGTAGCAGTTAAAGCAGCTTGCTTATTTGAAGAACTTCATGTACTTGAATGATTCTTGCACTTTTGGGTTCTATCTTCATTGTTCAATGCCCTTATTGTGCATCGCCTTGGACAAAAGCATCAGCTAAATTAATGTAATGCTACTCCGGTTCCGACAAACGGGAACCGACCCAACTATAGGAAACAAGCTAAAAAAACAATGCATTGTGGGTTGAATGTACACTTTTGCCACAAACCGGAATTAATATTATTCAGCCAGGTGTAGAAGTGAACCTTTCCTGGATTAAAATGACTCGCAGTCAGACGTGGTGCATCAGGAGGTGAAAGCACTCATCAGAATATGGTGGGACGACGATATGAAGCAATTGCTTATGGTGGCTCTCAAAATCACCAAAATGATAAACACAACCGCACAACACGACCGCACAATGTTGCTCAGTTTTTATTGTCCGCCACAAGGAAGGGTCGTTAGGTTCCCTCTGATTTTCTGTCCAATTAGCATGGCGCTCAACAGCAAGGGGTTTGTTTACAATGTTTGGTTCGCCAAACAAAGTCCAGCGTTAACGCCAACCGAACTAAATGACAATGTAACAGAGCGCCAACCTCAGCCTGAACCTGACGAGCCTAGCGAACTATAGGTGTGAAAGCACCCTAATGGCGGAACACACATCCGTTTGCAAAATCTTTAAAACCCCCACTACTGTAACAATGGAGAGGAACATGTGGAAAACACCTTTTTGTTACAACACAATTTGTTTTCTGTACTTTTGAACCCTTTTATCATTACAAACGCGTATTCAATCTGGCCGTTACATTTTACATTTGGCCGGTACGTTCAAATCTTATTAGCCACGTTGGCCGAGGGATTCAGGGATTCATAATTATTTCTGAATACTTCAATATATGAATCAGTTCAAAACAATCAGTCCATATTGAATATATGAATGTAATGGATAATGTAAAGCCCGGGTCTCTGTGTTCATGGGTTTGAACACGAGCTGAGCCTTCGAGGCTGTCTCTGTCTCCATGTATGGTAGAAAGCTGCCGGGGCCGCTCTTAGAAACAGGAAGTGAGCTATCTTACTCACCCCAGGCAAGGAAGCTCTGACTGTGACCAGCGCTGATGTGTGTGTGAGTCTTGGCTTCCTTCCAACAACAGTCTCTCGCCTTTTTTCTTTTTCATATTTCTATACGCCCCCATCCCCCAACCGCTCTTTGGCTTCACAAGCAAGAGGCAGATCAGGGGGTAATCTCGTATCTTGTTTGATTAGTTTGGCCTGTGGGAAGCACCCAGAGTCCATTTAGTGAAACTTGAAGGGGTTCCTGTAGTGGAGAAGTAACCCACCTGGCGATAAGGGCTTGTTTGATTTGGAGTGATAAGGAACATCGTTGTGCTGAAGGTTGCGAGTGTAGACATGCCCTGCCGGCATTCTTCCATCAAATGGACTACAGGGCCCACAATCCCCCTGGGAATGTACCAGGTTACCTCCAGTACAGATTTGGGTTCAAATGCTTTTCAGTTATTCAGGTTTTCTTTGTTTTGTTTTGGGTAATAATTGAATATTCACGACTGTATTGTATTATCATTAAATATTGATGAAGGTTTATGTTCTGTATTAATTCTGATGGGAGTATAATATATGCCATTAATGTTATCGACATATGACGATTGAAATGAAAGAAGTAGAAAATAAATAGTTCTGAATCTGATTATACTATTTATCTTCTGGGATAGGAAGAGGAATGATGCCTGGGGTATGTACGTTGAGACGTACATACCCCAGGCATCATTCCTCTTCCTCTAACGCGTTCAGTAGTCCAAACCACAGGCCTGTGTGACCGTCCTGTAAGAGGAACTCCCTGTGTGTCTGCGCTCTTGGGTAACAATCAACAATACATCTGACAAAAGGTTACGCTTATCTTTACGATAAGTGTATTCCACCATCGGTGCGTTTTGGACCGCCCGCCCTACTTCCTCTAGCGAGCTATACATTATGACCGCCCCGCACACATTTGCATGCATCTCTTGCGCCCGCATTAGTCAGTCACTCCCCAGCAGGAAGACAAACAGGCGGGGGTTTGTCGTATTGGGCTCCAGCCAGGCGACCTGTTCAAAGATGTCCGCCTCGCCTGGTATAGATTACAGCCTCCCGCCCTGTGCAGCTGGTTCTGTGGAGGCGGGGTGGGGGGAGGGGGGTTACTGGCATTGGTTACGTAACCATTACACATCTTCTGGTGTGTTTGATACAGACATGCTTATTATGATTATTGTTATTTATGCTGGTCTGACTTTAAACTTGCCTTGCCTCAAACCAAAACGGTAAAGGACAATCAATTAAAGGCCACCATATGCATAAATACATTTTTATTGAATGGTTAAGGAATAAATATGCCAGACGAGGAGATTGAGAATCCAATAATCACCATTGCCACATATTTTCAGCAATTCATAAGTTATGTCAAATGGTATCACTCTAATCCTTTTTAAAACAATAGTTGATGATTTAAAAAAAGGGCAATTTTGTACAACTATTAATTGTATACAATTGAAAGGAGGAAGTGAAATGTAAGTCTTCCCATATAGACACTTCTATCATATCCTTTTTCTATTTTGGATGCTGTACGAATAAAGTTGTTTCTTCTTTAAAAACCTTCTCTGCAGCTGCTGAAGCGCGTCTACGGGAACTTCTTGGTGTCGCCTGAGTCTGGTAGGTTCTGCTTTACGGCTCCTTCGTGCAGTGACTCATCGTTAACCCCGCTATTATTTCACAGTAAAAGCCATGAAGCGTGACTGAAGTCCTGTTGAATCTCTAAAAGCTTATCAGTTCTTGACGTCTCATACCACAGGTACATTGTTGCCTTGTTAATGACAGGATTTGTTCAGGGCGGTTCGTGTTTTGGAGGAATTCCTCACTCATGTTAACCCTATTCATTTGTCAAAATAAAAGCATGTCTACATAACTTGAATAGCACCACTGCCTACGCCTTGTCTTTGTTTTGACCCGTGAACAAAGTATTCAATATTTGAACTCTTCAGCTACATTGAAAATCCCGCAAACGATACAAAAAACATTGAAAACCATCTGCAGCCTTCCTGTTTTTTGCCCTTTCTGATTGGCTGTCTCCCTCTCTTATGTTCTTTCTTATTGGCTACTTTTATTTTAGGCTTCTTGTGTTTTTTAAATTTTCTTGGCCTTTTTATTCCCTCTGAATAAATAGCAAACCCCAGCTTTTTTGCGAAAAGATCTCCAAAAAATAACACAGAATCGTAATCTCCCGCCTCCCTCTCTGATTGGCCGCCTTCCCTCTCTTGTGCCCTCTCCGATTGGCCATGCGTTCCCCAGGCTACAACGTGTCCCTGCTGTACGACCTGGACGCGGTCCCGGAGAACAAGCAGGAGGCGATCCACCAGGCGGGCATGCTGAAGAGGAACTGCTTCGCCTCGGTGTTCGAGAAGTACTTCAGGTTCCAGGAGGAGGGCCGGGAGGGGGAGTCCAGGGCCGTGGTGCACTACAGGGACGACGAGTCCATGTGAGGATGCTCCGACCTTCTGGCTTCATGTCCTGCTCTTCTAAACACTCAGACACTTTGCATAGCGCTGGCGGCCGCTTCACTCCCACCCCAAAGGTTCTGGGTTTCATTTGAGGGTTTCGACCCTCAAATGTCGGCACTTTACCCTTACTCCTTGAGCAAGATGACCCTTGACCCCTACCTGCTTATTCAGGTCATCTGGAAAAAGTTTCACTGTGAAACGATTTGGATGACAGCTTCTGCTAAGTCAACTGTCGTTGTTAACTGTGTTCTATGTTGTAGATCCGCCAGGCATCAGCTGTGTGAAATGCAGCCAAGCCGGCTGTAGTGACCCACCTCATTTGACCCATGGTTTTAAATGTCCTCCTCCCGCAGGTACCTGGAGGCCAAGAAGGACCGCGTCACCGTGGTCTTCAGCACCGTGTTCAAAGACGACGACGACGTCATCATCGGGAAGGTCTTCATGCAGGTGGGTGTGGAGAAGAGCGACCCCAGGAGCCACCATGGGACCGTTGGGGTTCAAGTTTGGCTGGGTTATTTTTGCTGTAACATGGAGAAGTTGAAAGGTAGTTGTGTTTTGATGTTCATTTGAACCTGCTAAAATCGGCCCGGTTGGAGTCGTGCTCGACCAGGGCTTATATTTCTATTCACATTTTTAGGGAATGTCCGAAACTGGTTAATTGGCTTATGTCTGAAAATTATTAATTGGCTTTATTCCAGCAAATAAACAGGCTGTC
>OMKX01001309.1:2953-13422 GCA_900302425.1 Brosme brosme
GGGGGGGGGGGGTGCAACATCAAAAGGATGTTATTGGATTTTTTTTTTTTTGTAAATTTTTTTTTATTGGTTTTTAGTGTCAAACATTGCCACAGCATTAATCATAACTTCTGTGCCTGCTCACCATTGTTACATGAATAGCAGACATTTGAAAAAGTCTCTCAAAAGTACACACATACCGACACAAGTTATTGGATTTTTTTTAAGGTCCTGTTCCCTTTTCACCCTGATATTTAGATTGCCAGGACGAAGGGTAAATTCCGGCGGTAGCCACCCCTGCTTGCAAAGCATAAGTAGTAGTAACAAATGGCATATATTTCTTTCCTTTTCCTGGGCTCAAGCGACTCGGTGGTTGTGTCCACTTTGAGACACAGCTGTGATGCAGCGTGGATGAACGTCCGGTGATGAACTGTAATCTTTACAGCATTTCTTATCATCTGACTTCCAGGTTTGGCCGTGATCCACTCGCAGTCCAATGACGATCTGGACGTGGGGAACAACCCGCGGGTCGGGACCAAGCGCTACATGGCCCCCGAGGTCCTGGACGAGACGATCCGCGTTGACATCTTTGAGTCGTACAAGCAGACGGATATCTGGGCGCTGGGCTTGGTCTTCTGGGAGATCACCCGAAGGACCATTGTCAATGGTTAGCAACCAAAATGAAAAGTATTTTTGTGTACTTTTTCCAGCCCTACCAGAACTAAAGTAGAAAATCGTAATAGCTCGAAAGCTAAGTGAATATAAGTAGAGGATGTATTAAGAATCAGCCCGGGTCATTATGTTGACAGTGTGTTTTCTATCTGTGGCCTGTCTTTGGCTTGCTAGATTGTGTTGAAAGGGTGTTGTCTATCCGCCTGTGTGTGTGTTGTATTTTATGTTGCAACATTATGTGTAGGAGGCAGTTAGCAGTGTGTCTCTCTGCACTCCTTTCTTTGCTGGCCCATCTGTGTGTGGAGCTCAGACTGTGTCTGTGTCGCTTATCTTCTATTACGATTAGCAGTCCAGTAATTATAAACAGCGTTATCTGGCGTCAGCACTCACTCTAACATAGACCAGATGCTTCGTGTGCACACACACATCCAGTTGCAAGAACGCTTTTACACACTGCCAAAAAATCCCACAAACAAGTTGATCTCACTGAGCTGTGTAGTCGCTGGGGTCGAATCTTTATCTCTCCCCTGCTCTCTTTTTTTTCAAGTCCAACATATTTGGGAAAACACCCACATGAGCATATCTTGAGTTGTGATTATGCTATTTCAGTGATGCATTAACTGATGGCTATGTCCTGCATATTTATGAGGAAATAAATTACAGGGGTTCCATCCTGAAATAGATTATAACCATCATTCTAATCTTCTCCACCCAATAAATATTCTGCCAGGATTTGGTGTTTTTTTACTAAGTTGAATGCAACAGAATGCAATCCCTTGGTTTGTCCTTGTGTGTCTCAGGCATCGTGGAAGAGTACCAGCCCCCCTTCTTTGACATGGTGCCCTCAGACCCCAGCTACGAAGAGATGAAGAAAGTGGTGTGTGTGGACCAGCAGAGACCCAGCCTGCACAACAGGCTGCACTCACACCCGGTGAGACTACCCACAGGGTTACTGCAGGCCCCATCAAAACCCGAACCCTGTCCTCATCAAATCCAAACTATGAACACTTCTGTTTGCTTTGGTTCAACAAAGAACACTAATTAGTTTCTTTGTTGAACCAAAGCAAACATAATTTAACTTGTTATCAAGCTTTTAACCGCCATGCATAACAAATAGATCACCTCTTTTTACAACAATGGACCACTAAGTGCTGTTTAATTGTAAACAGCCCTACAGCACAGAGGACGCATAGGACAACATGCATATTGATCTTAATTATTCTGGCATGTTATTCTAAACAAGGCCAATTCATAATTTATACGAAGGGTACAAATTATAGTCAGATGATATAGGAAGGGTACACCTGTAATAATACTCGTCTGATAAATATGTCTGTGCGTGTGTGTGTGTGTGGCTACAGATCCTGTCCACTATTGTGAAGATGATGAAGGAGTGCTGGTCCCAATGTCCAGCGGCCCGCCTCACAGCGCTGCGCGTGAGGAAGACCCTATCTAAGCTGGACCTGGACGTTGACTACGCGTTAGACAAGCTCAAGCAGGACCTCTGAATCCGCTTCAAGGAGAAGCAGTAGACTAACTTTTTTTTTGTCATATTCCTGCAGGACTAGATGCCTACAATTAGCATATTTTTGAGGCGGTGCCTCGCGCAGCCACTACGATATCGCAGAACGATTGGCTTTCAGCGATGGTGTCTAGACGATCTTGCCCCTTGAGGCTATTTTGTCCGCCTAGCCTACTTTTCAGTCTACTATATTTACAGCACTATATCCCACTCCCACATATGAGTGCTGTTCACCGCTTGAGTCATATTTTCTCTTTTTGTTATTATCTGCCAAGACGGTTAACGCAAAGAGGAGGTGAAAGCACCTGGACACAGCTAAATATCTCCACTGGTCTTATGCTTTTATTGTGTAATGAAACATGGTGTTCACACTTCAATCAAGCTTCTTGAGCATGTCATCCTGGTGGTGAGCATGTCAGCCTGGACTTCAACTGAAACATAAAGCAATAAACCTGTCATAACCCTCATCCTCCAGGATGTATGATGAAGATGAAGATGATTCTTCTTATTGTTTGACTATTATCATTTTTTTTGTATCATTATTATTATTTTATTATTGTTTTTGTTTAATAGTTGACCCATTTTTTCAATTCACATTTGTATCTGTGTACAACGGCGATTGTGTGGTCGTAAAGCACTAATATGCCTATCTACATTGAAACACTGTTCTGTAGTTGACCAGTAGGGGTCATCAGAAAAATGTGATTTTACAGCAGAGCTGCGGTCGAAAGAATGATTCACACAAACTATCCTTTCTATCTTTTAATGGGTTTAAGTACCTTCATAGGCAACTCGGTCAATATATTTTATTTTATTTTATTTTTTGCTTCCAAAGTAGAAAGAGGTAGAAGAAATCATCGAAAAGTGCCAATTCTTCTATATGTCTAGATTGCAAAATATACACACATCGACATATCAATAGATATAGATCACATGTATACGCCACTCAGTGTAGAAGAATAAAGATTATATTGAATACAAAAATATCGGATTTGCGTTTGGTTACAATTGATATGCCTACCAATTACTGTATTTGTCTTGCTTCTCGTGTGTGTGTGTGTGTGTGTGTGTGCGTGTGTGTGTGTGTATGTGTACGTACGTGTGTGTGTGTGTGCGTGTGCGTGAATGTCTGGATGTTTCCCAAACTCTACAGAGATAATACTCTGAAAGCTCCAGTCTGTCTGGTCAGTCGGATGAAGGGATGGATATTTTTAGGGTCACTCCAGTTGGCTCACATTAATTGATCTGAGCTGCAGAATATGTAGAGTGAGGAACACCGATAGAACCCCACGTTTCCTTATCTCTTCATTTCCTGGAAAACAATGTGCCCTACAATGAACAAGTCTACAATCAATACACCCGACCGGACAAAAAACGTCAAACCAAATATAATAAAACAACAGGTTTTTTGGAAGACACTGCAGATAATGGAGGCCTTCATCAGTCAACATGAGTATCATGTGAATGGCTGTGAAGTAATTAACCACGGTCCGTTGAGAAAGCGTCCTAAAAATATCATATTATAATATATATTATGATAATACACTCCACGGTAACCGTGAGGTACACTGAGTTTGAATGGTATCTCACTTCAGAACAGTCTCGACACAGGACACATAGAGCCCGCCCCTTTAAGATGCGCGCGCACCTCTTTAACATGCGCGCACACCCCTTTAACGTGCGCGCACACCCCTTTAAGATGCGCGCGCACCCCTTTAACGCGTCACTCGCCTGCTGTAGCGCGCTGCTGTGTGTGTGTATGTGGTCGGACTGTGGTTGTGTTGTGGTTGTGTATCGGGTCGGGCCGTGTTGATCACGCCACTCTCCAACGGATTTCATGTAAAGAGATGTGAATGAAGAAGACATGGCTCTGAATCAAACCGTTCTTACGTGTGTCGTCCTCTTGGCGCTGGTGGCTCCCGTTAACGGTAAGTTTGATCTCATATCCTCCGGTTTGTGTTCAGGTTGTGTTCAGTAAGGACGGCGTCCTGAGCGGCTCTCTGTTGTCGCTCCGCGTCATGGCGCTTTGTGTGTGATCTGGGATCTGGCTAACCTCATTCAGCTAGCCTGTACCTTCACACTGACCGCTGGTCAGCCTGGAGGTTCGTCCCTGATAATGTAATTATACCGCTGGTTAATAGCGACACATGGAGTCATGTTGGTGAGCGAACAACAACACGTCCTCTTTGTTTATTCTGAGGAGTTATGGACCGAGGGTCCTATCGGCGAACCTCAACCAGCGGAAGATCCTCCCTGTAGCCTCCTGTGTTGCTATATACGGATATATATTATATTGTATATACATATATATGAGGGTTACAAGTCTTCAGCAATATATTAAACATTACAAGTCGTCTATTCCGGTCTAATCGGCAACGGGCGACCAAACATGTCCCACCCCCTGTGTGTGTTGGTGGAGTAATCAACTCCACGGGCGGCATTGTTATGCTATATATGTACATGATATAGGTTATAAAGTAAAGTTATTTTAGAACAATAACCAGTCTTCATGTTGTCACTATGAGCCAAGAAGTCCGCACTGCACTTGCCCTGGTCATGCATTTGTCTCAATAACTGCCCTAAATCGGATCCTCCAAATTATAAATGGAACAAAATTGTTATTGGATTATTTTATTTTTTTACAGATCCATACAACTTTGCGGGTGGAGTTTAAATAAATGAAATCAGTTTTTTTTCCTTTCCCAGTGTGCATTTTAAGTAGTAAGAAGTATGTTTAATGGGCCCCTAGCGCTGTTGAATGGTCCCATAGGGCGACAACAGCCGTCCATTCAGGGGTCCCAGACTGAAGTCAGGGTTGGAGTCTGGGTCCTTTGTGATGGAAAGTGGGGTTTCTACATGCGCTAGTTATTGGGCTGTCAGGGCCTCAATCTCTCATGGCTTCCTTGAGCAGCTGACTCCAGGTTCCAGGCTTAATGAATTGATTCACGGGGCTCCCAAAACCTGTGGTATTAACTATGTGCTGTTTTTTTAATGATGTCGGTGATAGGCGTCCCAATCAGTGATATTATTTTATAGTTACATCGTTTTAGTTGCAAGATGTTGTTTATTGGAGTCCCTCTAATGGTACTCAGTTTGCTCTTTTAGTATTCTTTACAATTGAGTAAGTCTTGTCCCTTGGCCACTTCACACTTAAGTAAGAGAAGTAACAAAAAAGCAAAGCGAGTGAATGCTCTATGTCCTCCATGCGTCCCTCTCCATTAGCCTGTGTGTTGTGTTGTAAATGGGTGAGTCATCCTCCTTCCAAGAAGCAGGGAGATTTTGCCCTCCCCCGCTTAGTTGAGATAATGTCACGCCACTAAGGTCTGGTCAATATATCATGCAAAGGAACGATAGAGGGAGGTCGGTTGTGGATGGCTGTAGTGCCACCTGAGTGGGCTGTTTGAATGGCCCGGTTAGTTTAACGCAACACTGAAGTGTGAGGAAGAGTGGGAGGACCTGTGCTCGCCACAGACTTTGTCCAGCTGGACAAGCCTGTTGTGTGAGGGGCGTCTGTCTGGAGCCACTGTTTCACACCACATAATGGATTAAAGCATGGCATGACTTACACCAGACCAACCCCAAAGTAGCTGTGCTTCTGATGCAGAACCCAGGCTAGGGAGGGGGTCCACAGGAAGGTCTGGGATGGGACGTCTCTGTCAGCATGTGTGCTTAGCAGCGTGGAACAGAAGTCATCTGTGTTCGGGGGACTGGATGGATTCAACAGAACTGCAATACGATATGGCTGCTGAACTGTACAGATTGCCTTAAGGCAGGGCGAGTCTCTTTCTCTCCCAGCTTTTCTTTTACTCTCACTCAACACAATAGAGCCGGGTCTGAGATTATATTCAGTACACTCCGGGTTTACTCACTCTCGGACCCCCCAGGGCTGTGAAGGAGAAGTTCAGGACGATCGCTGTCTCCACCATACAAAATCCGGGGATGGGCAGGGTTCAAACGATCAGATAATATGATCGCTTGTGCTTGTTGTGTCGAGTCGTTCAAAACACTGTCACCATGCCCGCCAGGTTAGGGTCATTTCCTGAAGTAGCTCTGCAAGTTATAGATTATAGTCCCTGGTTGTAGGAGTGTTGAACTTGACAGGTACAGGTGCTGTTTTCAGGCACGGTGGATGTGGTGAACTGGAAATAGGTGTCCATTCATCAAAGATTAGGGAATGCCAAATACAGGTCTTTGTTAGATAACAGCCTAAAGAAAAGTATGAAGAGATCTGGGAACTTGGTTCCCAGATCTGAATGGTTCAGTTTTGTTTTAGTATTTAGTAACAGACCTGTGTCTCTGTGATAGAGAAAATCTAAGTGCTGAGTGGGGCTCTGTTTTAATCAAGCACAGGCATTAGGGAGAGTTTTCTATATCCACAATGGTATACACTGTCTCTATACGTCGAGCCATCATTTATTTACTTCCTGATGTGATACTACCAAACAGCCCCTGCGTTCAGAGACCCAGCTATACTGTCTCTAACTAGCCTATTTTCCCCATCCACCTTTGGGGGGTATTTGTGTGTGTGTGTGTGTCTGAGCGCGTCCCGTTTCATTATTAATCCAAGTTGCTGTTCTGTAAAGTATGTTGGGCCCCGACACTGAATTCATCAGTCAAAATGTTGGAGTTCTAATGTTGCTGTGTCATTATACCCAATTCTGAAAACAACTAAGTAAGAAGAAAAAAATGCACATACCTTAACCAAGTTCCCAAGCTTAGCGAGACGAATGAGTGAAACGAACCAAGCCTCACAAAATGGTTGCCAGTTGGTCGGGCAGCTGTTGCCATCAATCGTCATGTAGACCTAGATTGTAAAACAGACATTCAGTTAGGACCGAAACCGTTACTTGCTTTCTCATTGTATAATAAAAAAGTATCAACGCCGATTCTAGGTATCAATTTTTGAATGTGTACTAGGGCCTGACGCACACACCGCCTGCAACACGGCCTTGTGCGTTGCACCCAGCAACGCTGCATGCCGAAGCAGTTGGGTTGCGTTTCGGGTGATGCATGCATTGGATTTATCGAACGCATGCATCAAGTCCACTGGGAGACCTGGCTGGAAGTATCAAAATATCCAATGTTGTGCTAGTAATTGAATTGAATAATATGAGATTGTGAGTGCTGAATTGAATCCCCTTTTAATTTTAAGTATATTGATCTTGATCTTGTATTTTATATTAAAAAAAATATGATGTCCAATGAAGCGATCTTAAACCTAGTGACAGCCTATTCTGTAGTCGCCCACCTATGTTTGAATTTTGGAGGGAATTAATTGTAATTTAAATAGACAATTAAAAATAAATTTTTAAAAAAAAGATATAACTTGTTATCACATCTTTCATCAATGAGACCGACGCTCAAATGGGCGCTCTGCTGGACGTAGAGCTGCCGTCACGAAAGCACCGCTCTGTGGGGGTCCAGCCGTATCTGACCGCCCGTAAACGGGCTGGAGAGGAGCTTCGGCTGTGTGGAGAGGGGTTCCGCTACTTTTAGGAAAAGCACCAATTGTCCCACTCTCTGCGTTCAAGAAGGCCGCGTTACATTTTAAGCAACACAAGGCAGTGATGCGGGCGGTGTGTATGTAGCGTAACTCTGCACGGTGTAACACTGACCCGGGACGGGTCAAGTCTGGACTCTGGTTCACCCCTTCCATACCACAGCTATACTCAGGAGTCTCATTAGGAACCTCCGGAGGCATGGGGTCCTAATTGCTTCTCCAGACGCCGTAGCCTCTAACTGACCCAGCCCCACCACCAACTCGCTGTTTTGCCACAAGGGATGTGGCCCCCATACCACCACCACCACACTGTTCGCCCATTAACTGCCCTTCTTCTCCACACCACTTCTTGGCGTGCCACCATTTTGATTTTGGGGGGCTGGGGCTTTTTGGGGGCTGGGGCTTCTGTTACGGCATCTCTGTGCCGTAGAGCAAATAGGCGAGACAGGCGACGTCGGTTGCAAGCTTGATTTACCACTAGCGTTTCAGCTGAAGTATGAATGTTGGGTGTGGGGGCAGCTAGTTCAGGCTTCACCTGATACCAGGCCTCCATTTTACCTGTCTCTTTGAAGACATGTTTGATGTCATTTTCTTTGGTTGGTGGCTTCAGGAATGTTGATTTAGACCTGCTCTGCCTTGTGGTTCTCCGCTTGTTGGCCTCCTCCTGCTTCTCCAGTGAAATGCACTAGTTGAACATCCTTCTGCTTCTCTTTTGGAGTGATTTGAATCAGGGCACCAAGGTTCTCCAGTGCAGTGATTGAACTCATCTAAGGTTTTTGGTTTTTGGTTTTACTGCAGACAGGTTAACTTGACAGCAAAGGTTGGCCTGTTGTATGGAGCCTGTGCTTCTCAATCAAGGTGATACTATTCTGTGTCTTATACCTTGTCCTTTTGATTGCTACACATTGAACACAATTCACACCCCTTGTTTGTTCTTGCCTTAACTAGGATGAGTAACTATACAGGCCCTTTGTGGGATCTGAGCACATGACCAATACATACCAGTACATACCATGCTGTAGCGTGTGCAGGTGCAATGGGTGAGGCGGGCTCTTAATCAAATTTCTCCACTGCCGATACACCGAGGTGTACGGTTTAACTTCACAGCAGGCGGGGTCAAGTGGAATAATAAAACCACAACAAACGAGCATCGGGTTTTTTATCGCGTGAACGAAGCCAAGTTTTGGATGAAACCCTGCTTCAGGTTCCAAGGCCGGTGTGTAGCCATTACTAGCACCAGTCTGTGCGCTGGCAAGCGGTATATGCGTGGGGGCAGACAGGATACGCTGCAGCCTAGAGGGAGGTGGTTGTCCAGAGATAGCTGGAGCTGCCTAGCCCCACAGGCTTCACTTTAGAATCAGATCAGTAATCTGACCCTGAGATGCAGACAAAGGTAATGACTCCTCCTTCTCCACCATTGATTAGGGAAGAACATTGCGTGTGTGTGTGTGTGTGTGTGTGGTTGTAGTGTGCGCGAACGGAAAACACGTGTGTAAGTGCGTGCGCGCTGCACTCACGCTGTCTGGTGGCGTCTGCTTGTCTTGATCAGCTCTCAGTCTGGTATCTGAATGGCTCTAATTTCAGCCTGTGCATTTTGGTAATGGCCGCTGTGCCCTGCACGCATGCAGTCCACCGTCTCTCTGTCTGACCCCCCCTCCCTCCTCCTCCCCTCTGGCCGTGAAAAAATGGTCTTCAACTATTTTCCACTGACTTCACCTCCTTATCTCGCTGGAAGGGCAACCTCTGTTGTGACAGGGTTATTAGTGAGAGCAGCTCTGCTTTGTATTGAGTAGGTCTGGCTTTGTAACAGTGTTACTACTAGGAAGGTGATCGAGTAGATCGTGCTTTGAGACAGGTTGACTACTAGGTTATTGAGTAGGTCTGTCTTTGTGACAGGGTTATTGAGTAGGTCTGTCTTTGTGACAGGGTTATTGAGTAGGTCTGTCTTTGTGACAGGGTTATTGAGTAGGTCTGTCTTTGTGACAGGGTTATTGAGTAGGTCTGTCTTTGTGACAGGGTTATTGAGTAGGTCTGTCTTTGTGACAGGGTTATTGAGTAGGTCTGTCTTTGTGACAGGGTTATTGAGTAGGTCTGTCTTTGTGACAGGGTTATTGAGTAGGTCTGGCTTTGTGACAGGGTTATTGAGTAGGTCTGTCTTTGTGACAGGGTTATTGAGTAGGTCTGTCTTTGTGACAGGGTTATTGAGTAAGTCTGGCTTTGTGACAGGGTTATTGAGTAAGTCTGGCTTTGTGACAGGGTTATTGAGTAAGTCTGGCTTTGTGACAGGGTTATTGAGTAAGTCTGGCTTTGTGGCAGGGTTACTAGTTCATTGAGTAGGTCTGTCTTCGTGACAGGGTTACTACTAGGTTATTGAGACGGTCTATCTTTGTGACAGGGTGACATGGTTGTGTTATGAGTGTCCCCATATGAGGGGGTTACTTTAATGAGAAGGTCTGACTGTCATCCCGTCACAAACTGTGGTAAGACTTTAAATACACATTTTTCCCTCGGAGATTCACCCTGTTCCTCTTTTTCTTGTCCATTATAGAAGTGTCTGTGTTTTATTAATCCTAACTATGTCTGCCATTTCCTGCCTCAACACGAACGGAATGATAGGAACTTTACACCAGCGACTCCTCAACGACTCCCCTTTTGCTCTGGAGTCCTAGAGCACCCCCCCTCCCTTTGTCTTTTTCTCCCCCTCTCAGTCAAAGTCTAGACTGAGCTTTAATGACCGTCGCAGCTGGTCAGCCAGACCCCCCTCTCGCAGCCCGGGGCTTTGTAAGCTCCCATTAA